>JANTPZ010017114.1:0-10324 GCA_025593235.1 Vachellia pachyceras | reverse complement strand
CCATTTCTTCCCCCCTTCCCTTTTCTTCTTGCCCCGTTCCATGTCCACGACATTTAAGCAGCGAACCGGTTTCAAGTCACACACAGTGGTCTCGAACTAAAATGATGATAACATTAATAATGGCTACTGCCCAAGAACCAGAGCTGAATAGAGTAAAGAAGAAGATTGGAAAAGGTTTTGTAGTATCTGTGATGGCCGGTGAGTGAAGCAACCACCGAAATGGGATGACCCGACCCGACCCTGTCCATCCTACTTCAGCACACGTGGTCCCTTTTCACATTAATTGATCTGTCGCGCCTTCAGTCATGACGTCATCCCATGACATGATGACGCTCCCATGGTGACGCTTCCCCCGTCCATGCGTGCCGTCATTCTCTACGACGCATGGAATCTTAAAAGCATGATTTCCAAGTTAGTAGTAGTTATATCACACATAAGATTATGCATTAAAATAAAAAAAAAAGAAACACTTGCTTGAACATTTTATTGAATCAAAAGGATATAATATCTTCGTTTCAACACTTTCAACATACTACTAAGAATAAAATTTGCGTCACCAACAATAAAGAGTTAAATAAAATATCCGAAGAATTTCCCATGAGACAGATTGGAGCGAGTGTATTGATAAATGTGTACGAATACAATGAAATGTGAAAAATTTAGGGTGCGAGTAAGCTCGAGCACAATTTTGTGCTTGTTTGGGAACTTGTTCTCCCAACGGTGTACGTAAATCGAGATAAAATCATCTTAAAATCTATAAAAATCATCTAAAAATTCATAAACCCCTTTCTCCCAATCGAGTTCCCAAACACACACTTCAGGTGCGTGGGGTTAGATCGTTTCCTGGATGCTTTCTATATATGCCACTCCCACACTTCTTCTTATTAGACCCTAGGTAGGCCTTCCTTTACTTGTGGGCTTACTCTCTGAGCTTTGACTTTGTTGGCCCAATACCATTTTTTTGGTCATACAATGTCAGACCTCCAAAAGTCATTTTCCCTTTCTTCTGCGTGTAGATTTTCTCCTGGGCCAATATCTCTCTGTGCTGGGACAAAAAGAAGGTGACAGCAGGCTTTCTTTGGAGGCCTGAATGGTGATCCTTTGTATTGGGCCTTGTTGGGCTGAAATTAAAGTTGCCGGGAACCGAACAGGGAAACCCGAGGCCGAAGATCATCATGTTCTGGAAAGTGCCATTCCCTCGTCCACCTTGCTCTTTATTATTTGTGAGAGGGAACACGTCCCGCTTCTTTTCCAGCTCCCCGGCTTGGTTTATGAGCTATTGACGGTTTCCTTTCTGATTGCTTGGTCTCTGATTGTTGAATATTTCTCTCTACTTATCAACTCTTTGACTATTGCTTCCTGCCCTTTCCATTCTTCCACAGATAAACCTTACTTTATGAAAAGTTCCTCCATTCATTAGATTCTTGCGGCTTTTTCGTTCGAACTGAATCTCATCAGGTCATTCACCTTCCAATCATGCTTTAAACATACACGGAATTTGGTTTTTCTGATGAACGATGCTGTATCACGTAGAATAACGTTTCCCTTCATATTCCTGACATGACATTTGTGTTACTCGCTCTTTGTCGCTTAAATTTTTTTGGTTTGCTTGAGAATTTGCTTTTGTCTCTCTACCAAGAAATTTATTATGTGCATTTTACTTTCTATTTCGATCCCCAAATTCGGGAATTCAGGAGCCCATCTGAATTTGATTACGTTCTCAATTGAATTGGGGACTGGGTTTGCACACGTGCACGTTGTATTTTATGGGAAGTCTTTAGACTGTAATAGGGAGTCTATGGACATAATTGAGTCCTTCCATGTGCTTTATGCTGTTCAATTTGGTTGGATATATCTTTAGTTATCTTTCTTTTTTTATGCTTATCTTTCCCCCCAATTATCTTACTTCTTGCCCGATGAGATAGGAAAAATTGTAGTAAGATTCTTACTATATACTTTACAATACCCTCATTTCCTCTAATTCTAACCCTATACTGTCATATTTTGATGACCATTAATTTTATCAAAAGACTCAAGACTTTAACTGATGAGTTGTATGCTTGTATTTCCCTATACCTTTTCATAATATTTATATTTTTAGCGTAAATTTTATCATACCCTTAACAACGATGAATCCTTCATTTGGCTTGTAAAAGCATTATCTTGAAATATGAGTTTGGCATGAGATAAAATATATCCATAATATTCACATCAAATACTAAAGCAGTTTTTTTGTGGATTACATTTAGCGAAATGGAACTTGCTGGGGATTTCAGTCGTAGACTGCTGGGTTTGATGTCCTCAGTTGAAGCAATGAGTCCCTAAATGATGGCAGACTTACTGGCAGAATGATTTGATCTTAATTCAGTAAATCCTGATTTATTCTGCTTCAATTCTGTACTGTATTGGTAAAATGTCATTTAATGTCTCCCATACTTCATAAATTGTTCCTCAGTGGTGTTGGGGCTTTCTTCTATGTTATCTACTGTCATATTTCAGTTTCCTTTTTTGGGCGGGTGGCTGCCTTAAGTGGGTTCACTGCCTAGGCATCAGCAGCAATGTTTTTTTATGGGTGCTGAAAATGAGCTGGGACGGTGGGACTTGGGTTATTGGAGAGAAAAGTGCCAGGAAAAACTGTACATGCATTATGACATACAATTTGTGGATTCGATACTTTTAGTCATTTTATTGACTTGTGATCTTATGGCTGACTATGGTAGATCTGAGAGCCCTATAATTTAAGAAAGTTCTTCTAGATTGACTATTTATGCGCAATCAAGTCCTGTTAAGCTAATGAAAATGTATAGTTGGTGTAAGATGATGAAAAACTCGAACTTTTTAAGACAATAGCAGGAATTTCAGCATCCTGGTATACACTAAGGCTTTTACTTTATGGCCTCTAGGTGGTTTGCTAGAAAAGCATTTTCCATTCCTCTCTCACTTATTTCTGATGTCTGAATCCCCGGGTTTAGATAGCGATTTATAAGTTGGATGGATAGAGGGAGTGGGAAACAGGTAGTATTCGCCTAGCACTTGATCACTTTCACTGATATGTAACATGTGCTGCATTAAACTTTTCTTGATCGTGGTAGGCCTTGCTTTGTTGTTATTGTCATGGGTTTACGAGATGCGTTGCATTTATCTTTGGCCGTTGGAAATGATCCATAATTCCATCTGTATGTGAACTAGATTAATTATTAGGTTTATATTGATATTTTACCTTAGAACTTGTGCTTTAATTTTAAGGCTATTTTGCATGCTTATGAAGGCAAAATTGGTGTTCTTCAGGTTTCTAGGAATCTGAGCAGTGCTTCAATTGATGTATTCACACTACTAGTGGTCGGTTCCTCTTGCAAGATGAACATTTCATCAAACAAAGACCATGTAAGTGACTCATTCTTGATAATTACAGCAATCACCTGTGATTAGTTGGTCTAAGGTATAATCTGCCCGCAGGGTGAAGTAACTGTGGCGGGATTTGAAGTTCCGAAATCGCCTGATTCAAGCTATAACAACGCATACCCCGGTAACAATGATGAAACACGTGATCCACCTATGGTCCCTCCCCATCTGCAGCACACTTTACTCAGCTATCCTGCCAGTGGACACGCTTCGGGAACACTGCCATTGCCGCAGAATGTGATCTTGAATCATCTTTATATTGAGAACGGTGAGGCCCCAAGATCCGTGGTGGCGCTGGGATTTACTCATCGCTTCCTTTCTAAATTTGTTACGGTTGTGCTTTACAAACCAGTCCAAAGAAGGGGGAGTACAGGCATTTGATGTGCATATAGTGATTACTTCCCTTTGCCCGTCTTCGTTTGTAATGATTCTGCATTGAAACTAGATATTATAGACTCCATATCCCAGTTAACAGGAAAGTATAATTATTGTCCCGTAGCAGTTGAAGTTCTTTGGATCATGTCAGGAACCCCCTGTTTATATGTTTATTCTGATTAGTGTGCTGTGGCAATGGCTTGAGCTTCACTGGCGTTGCACGATGTTAGTATGCTTTCATTTCTTCCCGCGTGCTCCGTTTTCCTCGTTCGGTCTCCTGGATAAAAGCTTTTTATAGCTTGTGTTTTTTTATATTAATGAAATTAAATAAAAGCATGCAAAATATTTATATTTAGAAAAAAAATTAATCATTTAGTTTTTTTAAATTTTAACTTGTTCATAATTCATTGACGACAAGTTACCAGTGCCTCAACTTTTAATTCTTTAAAAGTCAATCATATGTGCTCGTTTAAAAACACTTAACTTACATCTAAAAACATGTTTAACAGTGTTTTTTCGTAAAATGAGATAATTTCTTTCACGTATATATCTCGGTTTACCTGTAAAAGTAATTCTCTATCGCTTTCTCAGACGGACCCAATTGTCTTTTCATTTTTTTTAAATAATCCTTATCAGCGCAAGTCAGGGTCATCCTCCGGGTGAAATGTCCACCATCACTTTTCCCACTTGAACTAATCCCCCACTAACGTATAATCACTCAAAATGCTACTCTCCGTGGATTTTTCTCATTTTTCTCATCAATCTCTCGTAACATCATTATTCGTCAGAAGCTTGAAATATATCACATTAATGGCGGAGCCTTTTCGTAGAAAGCTCTTAGAATAGGTCTGCAATGCCAAGAATCTGATGCCAAAAGATGGCCAAGGAACTGCAAACACTCATGCGACTGTGGATTTCGACCCCAGAGGCGGTGGACCAAGACCAAGTCCAGAGATCTAAAGCCCCAGCGGGACAGGAGGCTCGAGTTTATTGTTCACGACACTGAGGCGATGGCATCCGAAATATTAGAGATCAATCTGTATAACGATAAAAGACAGGAAAGCAAAGCACTTTACTCTGCAAAGTCAAAATATCAGGAGGCACTTTTGTGAAGTCCGGTTCTGAAACTCTGTGTATTATCCTTTTGAGAAGAGTAGCGTCTTCTCTGAGATTAAAGGCGAGCTTGGGGTCAAGGTTTATTATATTGATGAAGATCCGCCGCGCAGAGCAAAAGACTGAAGTGGTGGCAGTGGCACTGGCGGCTGAGAAAAAGCCACCGGAGAATGCCGCGTAGGAGAAAGAGAAGAAAGAAGATGAGCAGCGGCGGATATGGACTGATGATGAAGGGAGGTTGATGGTGATTCAGATGATGACTTGTCAGCCGCATGGCCACACCAAGTGAGATTCGTGCTGCGGCGATGGTGTAATTAGTAGTCAAACCAGGCCACGGCAGCGTCTAATCCCATCTCAACGGCCAATCAGGTGGCTTCTCGGATGAACCGCCCGAAACCGTTGGGCTTGTTTGGATAGTCCGTTGGGAGAACGATAACATATTTCGAGGTAAATATATGAGAGAAATTTTGTCTCGGTAAGTGCATGAATGAATTTTGGGGAGGCAAACGGCCTCCCCAAACAAGCCCATATGTTTTTTAATTCGGGGAAAACATAATCTAATCTTTGTCCGTAGCTGATATCACTAAAAAAAATGATCGGTACAGAGTACAAAATCCTCCAGAACAACGTATCATTATCAATAACTCTTGAATGTATTGAAATCAAGAATAGATTGAAAAATTGAATATATTATTATAAACCCATGTGGGTACAACATTTATCTACCCTTTCTTGAGGGTGATGAACTAACCCCATTTTGGGGACTCTTGAAGTGGGAGATCCAAGTTATCCTCCCATTCTCTATGCATTGGTGGGGATTCTTCATCCTCTCACTCTTTGGTGATATTATTCAATCACATACTAAAACCATTACACTATGACCCTTTATATAGACTTTTGGATCATTAACTAACTAAGTGATTAACACTAATTAATCACTCTAACTAACTCATATTTCCAACACCCCGCTCAAGTTGACACCCCTTGACTCTAGGTGCTCAACTTGCCAATACAAAAATTACAAGGGAGTGAAGTGGGTTAAACTATACAATTTTGATTCATACAATAATACAAACATTTCTTGACAATCTTCTTCTTGAATAATCATCACTAAAGAGTGAGAAGATGAAGAATTCCCACCAATGCATAGAGAAGGGGAGGATAACTTGGATCTCCCACTTCAAGAGTCCCCAAAATCGATTAGTTCATCACACTCAAAAAGAGGATAGATAATTGTTGTACCCACGTGGGTTTGTAATAATACATTCGATTTCTCAATCTATTCTTCTTGACTTTAATACTGTCAACATAGTATCAAGAGCAGGCTATTTTCTTGGGTTCAACATTGGCATCAAGAAGAGGAGGAGGAAGAAGAAGTTATGAGGAAAAGGAAGGAGATTCAAAGATTCCTAAGGCAAATCCAGCAAAATCGTACAAGTGCAAATGTTGAAGGAGAACTACTAACAAAAATGATAATGCAAAACACGACAATGGGTATGAGATCTATAAACTTTCTCCAACCCAACAACAGCTACAATAGTGAGGGAAGAGGTTTATCTATTGTTCCAAGATGTGTCTGCTTATATGCATGTCCATCGCTACCACGACGAGCCTTGAACTTCATATCCTCTCCTTCTATCAGATGCCATTTTGGGTTCTTACTAAATGTAATGACCTTCCCTTTCCATGGTTCTTCACTTGTTTCAGATACCAATAACCCCATTGCCACTGATACGTCCATTGGACTCGTGATTCTTGACACGTTACAAACAGCAAAGCAGTTCCTCAGTTTACCTTTCTTGATGGGAGTCTGTGATCTCACCATCGCTTTGCCCCACTACTGTTCCTATGGGGGAGGACCCTATAGTTCTTGCATCAGAGATAGCCTTCAGCGTAAGTGAGGTTGAAGCATTGTTGGAGCTTTTTAAGAGCATTAGCAGTTTGATGATGGATTAATCAGCAAGGAAGAGTTTCTCTTGGCAATTTTTTTACAATAAGAAAAAGGATAATCTCTTTGCTTGTCGGATCTTTGAAATGTTTGATGTTAAGAAGAAGGGAGCCATGCATTGATTTTGGCCATTTTGTTAGATCACTCAGTTTCTTCCACCCTAAAGCATCACAAGAAGAGAAGATAGATTTTTCATTTTATGATTTGCATAATACTGGTTTTATTGGGAGCCAAGAGGTCAAACAAATGTTAATTGATCTTCTCTCAGAATCTGAGACAAAATTGTCTGATGATGCATTAGAAAAAAAATTCTTGATAAGACTTTCTTGGATGCTGATACAAATCAAGATGGGAAAATAGACAAGTTTGAGTGGGAAAACTTGATCACCAGGAGTCCATCGCACTAAAAGTCATGACAAAAAAGGGGTGGTTGACATCAAGTTGCTGCTTATGAATCTGGAGAGAAATTTCTTCTACAAGAAGAGAAGAAGATTGAGAAATTGAATGTATTATTACAAACCCATGTGGGTACAACATTTATCTACCTTTTCTTGAGGGTGATAAACTAACCCCATTTTGGGGACTCTTGAAGTGGGAGATCCAAGTTATCCTCCCCTTCTCTATGCATTGGTGGTGATTCTTCATACTCTCACTCTTCGGTGATATTATTCCATCACATACTAAAACCATTACACTATGACCCTTTATATAGACTTTTAGGTCATTAACTAACTAAATGATTAACACTAATCATTCTAACTAACTCATATTTCTAACAATAACGAACAGTTCTTATAGAATGCGAGCACCACCATGTACAAAGATAAGCGCAACAAAAAGTTGACCCGCCGCAACACACTGTGTTTCTCTTCTTAAACATAAATTATTTATTGTGTTAAGCAGTCTGGGTTCCTTACTGGGCGCAGGAAATGGTCAAAAGTGTTTTGTGCTGTGAGCGCAAAATAATAGAGCAAACAACTCTAAGAGCCCATGAAAGGCTAAGTTCATCACATCAATTGTCAAAGTGTTTATGGCGCCATCAGCTTCTGCAACTTTCACCTATTTCCAAATGATAGGGACAGCTAGAGTTCATACATATATGTACAGTCTCTACTTGCTCTGTTCAATATATTGAGTGGATATTGCACGCATGAGTCTATGAACTCATTCTTTGAATTTGTTTCTGGGACGATAATCCATTCCAATTTTAAGATTTCACTGACGGCCAAAACTCCTTTATAATTCTCTTAATAACGAATTGTGGACGGTGAGGATAATCGAATTCATACAGCTATATGTGCATATATGTGAATTGAACGAATTGATGTTTTCAATCTGTTGAGATTTGATCCATATTTGCTAAAATTTTGTAGATAATGTTTCAATTTTTAACATGGAAGATAAAAAAAAAATCATGCTTAAATAATGCACGCATATATAAAAATTACACACGAAGTTTCTTGAATTCGACATCTATGTATGAAAAATTTATAACCCATGCCTTACTTGGCTTTTATAAGACGAATGATTCAAAAAATATAATATTGCTATCTAATAAAACAATTGAAGGGATCCGGCACTAATGTTTTAATTTATAATTTACTGTCGAACATGTAGTAAGTTGCAGAGAATCTAATCTCCGAACTCTTAACCTATAACGTTTGAAGGAAGAGGTTGATTTAACCATGTCTCTTAATTTATTGAAACTTTAAAATTTCTTGGTCATAGAATAAAATTAATTCGGTGAGTTGGTGTCATATAGCCATTTTCCCTTTATTGTTTCTGGGTCAAATGCATACATGATTGACATGGAATTCTTTAAAAACAATATTCCAAAAAATTAAAATTTATTATTTTGCAGTCATCCATACATTCAAAAGCATTGATTGTTGCTATATATCAATAATTTTTCATTAATTAATCAAATTGAATTGACTAGTAGAAACTGCATTTTAATTTGAATTATATAAAATGTTAGCATGCAGAAGTAAGAGGGTTCACATACATATATACATCGCTGATCAAAATCACTCTGGTTGACTTGCATGTTGCTTTATACTCTATTCAACCATTTTATAGGAGCCAAATCAAGAAATATAATTAAAATTAATTAGTTGGAAAAATAAATATGTTACAAGTGTATATTTGAAAATATTCTTATTTAATAGTAGAGGGATAACTATTACTGATTGGTTTCATTAATGAATACCAAAAAATGCAAGTAAAAGAAGAAAATTGGAATGAATATTGTTTATGCAAATTTCATTAAAAGATTAATTAATTTAAAGGAGACTTCGGGTCATTGATAGCGAAAAAGAAATTTAAAGCCTAATGGATGTAACAAAACACAGAAAATTGAGATTGTATCGATAAAATTGTTGAAATACAGTAAAAGCTTGAATAAACTGAAGTATGAGAGTAGCAGAGTGTGAGAGAGATGATGATATAAGCAGTATGATGTGTAAAAATTGTATATAATGCGAGATACAATAGGAATAAAATAAGTGATCTTCATCCTTTTGCCACATGCATAATCTGTCTAACGGTCTCCTAAAATATAGTAGTGGTGGACAATGTATCTGTGGATCTAACCATCTATCCTACAATCTAAGGGATGCTGAAGATAGATTTGACTGGAAAGCCTTCACATATCTCCTTAATGTCTGACCGTTATACTTTCATTTAATTCTTATCTTCCCATGAGCCTACGGACTGATATAATCCAAATCATATTTTGGCCATATAAATATTAGCTCAAGTACTGAAACTCTGATGAAACATAGTTCCTTGACCGGGGTAGTATCACATGCTATCATATTATATATGAACTCTCAACTCCAAATGTTGGCCGCGGAGTGGCAGGTCATCATCAGCAAAATCGCGCCAACTCCTTGGCCACTTGTCATATACACTTGGATTGAGATTTAATATGAATTATGAATCTTAACTTCCAAGCCTACGTCATCTTTCCCAAAATAAAAAATCTCATTCTCCAACATAGTCAGGCTATAGGCATATGAAATAATCATGCAACAAAAGCGCCCCTTGTATTAATTATATCGCTTCCGGTCTGTGCTCAATCGGATAATTATTTCACTTCCACCTGCCTTAAAACCAAGGTCCAATTCGAATTCATTATTTTACTTATTTAAACTAGATTAAACTGGACTACGAGCTAGGTTTTTACATACCCACTTAACATATAATTCTTCAAAGGGCAAATCATGTCAAAAGGAATCATCAATCAAAATGATTCTAAATCATCATGCCAGTTACGGATTACGAACTAACTAGGCTGCCCAAATTAATTAAATAAACAGCTTATACACGCAGAGCCGCAGATATAAAGTCAACTACAAGTGTGCTCGTGGAGAGACAGACTGATACTCCTCCGGGTAACTCTATATAGTAAATAATTTATATTTTCAAGCTTGAAGGTTCTGTGAATTGGGTTGAAGTGATCCTTTGGGATGCTCGATGAGTCTC
>JANTPZ010017113.1:0-10588 GCA_025593235.1 Vachellia pachyceras | reverse complement strand
ACATGATGCGCAGGATAATCTTATTGTTGCACATACAAAAGTATCAACTTTGACAGCTACAATCATGGTTGACACTTTGAGGGATAACATGGACAAGATCTCTAATGAGCTTAGGAGAGAGATGTATAGAGATTATGGATTACGTCTTAATTATGCTCAAGCTTATAGGGGGAAAGCAAAAGCGTTGAGGAAAATACATGGCCGCAAAGAAGATTCATACATGGCTATTCCTTGGATATGTGAGAGGTTAGTAGACAACGATCCTGACACGGTTGCCCGATGCCAATTCTCAAGTAGTCACAGATTTGAGAGGGTGTTCATTAGTTATGGGTGCTCAATCAAAGGCTTCTTACAAGGGTACCGTGGCATACTATATATAGATGGATGCCATCTAAGTGGTCCCTACTAGGGTACATTGGTTTCTGCTAATGCATTTAATGCAGATGATCAATTATTTCCCTTGGCATATGTCATGGTCAGCAAGGAAACACATCATGAGTGGACTTAGTTTCTTGGGATTTTGAAGGAGAGAATCGGCTCAAGGGAGATCACTATCATGTCCGATAGAAATCCTGGCATAATAAGTTCAGTTAGAGAAGTATTTGGAGGGGAGCAACATGCCTTTTGCTATAGACATGTTAAGGAGAATTTTAGTATTGAATGCGTCAAGGTCAATCGAGGCAAAGGACGGACTTGTGTGAACATCAAAGAGAATGCATTGAAGATGCTTGATGCAATCACATATGCTCGGCATGAACATGAATTCAACGTGTCTTTAGGAAGACTGAAAGAATTCTCTCCTCCATTAGCCCAATGGGTTGAGACCCAAGGAGCTGTTGAAAAATGGGCCCAAAGCAAATTTCAGCACAAACGATGGGATAAGATTACTATGTGCTCCTTTGGATGAATCCATCCTTCGGTTTTACTCTTCTTGCTCCTGCTCTGGTCTGGCTGGCCCCTCGGCTACTAATGAATCTAATGCATAAAACCGCATCGTTTAGGTATGAAGCACGTAGCACGACTAATGATTAAGGAAACAAGTAGGACAAAAAAGATATTCACAATCTCCAGCCAACATGTTTCGGCAGGATTTGTGCTTCATTTTCTTGGAAGCTCTATTTAGACGGGTTCTCCACTACCTTTGACATGAAGTGGGGAGTGAACACATGTCGGGTGACGATTCCGTCCTTGTCATATTGCTCGGCCACCAAGGCCTTTGCAACCATTGCCATCACCTACATCAATGACACGTAATGACACAATACATATTTCAACATCAAATTGGTTCACACCAAACAAATGCACTCATCGAATCATTGAGCCACCCCCTAGGTCTGAGGCAATAAAGCTCCCTTCTAGTAACATGGTAATAATACATCTCCACAAATATCCTAATTCATCACAATAACAACAATTACTAATATATTTCATTAACAGCAATCACCAATACACGATTCATTAACTTACTCATCAGCCTCGTCATTCTTTGGCCTCTATGTGCAAAGGTCAAATAACATCGCTTGATCATCCCCTCCCCGCTTTCCCTTCTGCTTAACATTCTGATTTATCCAGGGGGAGCTAACCACCCAACTCGGATTTCTCGTTCGTTGAGACCTTTGGACTATGTCATAGCCTTTCTTCTCTTCTTGTGTATCTCCGATCCCAAACTTTTCTGTCTCATCCAATTCCTCCCCACCAGCTCCTGCAATGTCAGAATCAGATTCTGCACCATCAGAATCAGAATGTGCGTGCCCAGATGGTCCTGCTCCCCCTGTTTCCTTTTCAAATCCATCTCCTGTTGTATCCTTCACATGCAGACGGTTATGCAGTACAAGCAACTCTGCTCCAACCATTCTTATGATGGAATAATATGTTCTTCTGATTTCCTGAAATACATAAGATACAGTTACATGTCTGTCATAAAGCAAGCGTGTCAACAACTACCGAGTTCGTTAGCATAGCCTCTGGATTAAAGTGTCCATGTGCTTGCACCCCTCCATGTCTAAGAATATGCAACAACCCCATCTCACTTTCCTTCTCCAGGGATACCCTTGTCTTTACCCGCTCATCAGTCCAGTACCTAAGGGCCTGCACCTTATCACCGGCTACCAAATTTCCTAAAGGGAAATTTTCCAAGCAAAATATCTACATGATTAAAGACAATGACAATGTATGTTTAACAATCACAATACTTGAGCTAGTAATGAGAAAGTCCCTTACCATCAGGAAATACAAGCATCCACCAACCGTCTTTTTTTCTTTCACCATCCCTTTCACCAACTCCCTCTTAAATCCAGTTACAACCTCGGAAAGTTCCGTCAAAATGAATGAACACCAATCAAAGGTACCCCACACATGTTGCGTGAATGTCACGTACTTCAACACCTGCTCAGTGACATAAACGCTTGCGGATGGAGTCAACATGGTACCTAATGCAAAAATTACAAAATACAGCTCTAAATTTTCATCACTTTGCTCCATTAACCACTCTCATATCTTCTGGTATGGTAAACCCTTATACACTGTACACAGATAAACAAACTTGGGATATTTATCCCCGATATTAACCTCTAACTTGTTGCCCCCATGAGGCAAACCCATAAATCGTTGCACAACTGTACGTCCTAATACCTGAGTTTCCCCTCTTATTGTCACAACATTTGTCACCGGGTCAAAACAAGTCATGAACTTTGCACACAAATCACGGTTGATTGGTGTACAACAAACCTGTATAAGCTTCTCGAACCCTATGTCCTTGAGCCTTTGCATCAATTCTGGCCTTGTCTTTATATGATTGCACAACCGTTATAAACTGTTTTGGCGCGCATCTTATAAGAAACGACACCACATGCGTCTTACCTCTCTGCGGACCTCTTATCTCCTCAGCTCGCTTGCTATATGAAGCCCTTTCCTTCTCACTTAATTTGTTCCATGTATCCCTAACTTTCACACTTTCCCTTATGCATGACTTCCCTTCTTTCGCTGGCTTCCCCTTCCTCTTACATTTCTGCTTATCTTTGAAATATTCTTCCGTGAACAAGTGGTAGCCTGAAAAATTTGATGACCTTTTTACTGCTTTACCCTTCTTCATCTTTTTTCCCTGAAATACAACAACTTAACAACTTAACATTGTATTTTATGACTGTGCTTTGAAATTTTGAAGCCTTAATTATACCTTTAAACGAAAATATAACACATGGGCTTGGAAACTGGAAACAGTGAACACAATTAATATATAATAAACATAGTTAATAAATCTTGATCACTATCATGTGTTGTTTTAAGAAACCTAAGGAACATAGTTATTTTTAACCTCTCTTTTGCTTCAGTGATGCAATGCAATCAAAGTAACAAACTGTCCTTCAAGCATCAAAATTAAGGAAAGAAAAAAACACCAATTTCCAATAGACGAATCAATGAGAATAGAAGAATTAAATTTCAAATTAAACACATAAAAGTCTTCATTACAGAAATCTAACTAAAACAAAAACACTCTCATCAATTATCAGTAATTGGAAGCAAATTTGAACTGAGGCTGATTGCTTAAATCTAAATAGACAGGACAAAATCGATGTATTATATATATTTTTCATAATGCTGAGCATTTAGAATGGTGCAAGGATAAACCTCATTATCATGGTCCAGTCTCCATATTCCCTTTCAGCCTTCATTCTTCAGTGTGTTCATTGTTTGGCCATCTCTCTCGTCTCTTCCAATCTCACGCCACCTTCAATCCTTCACAAATCTCTAAACTGTGACATTCAATCCCTAATCTCTTACCTCACATGCACTCCGTCTCTACCTAATTTCTCACCCTCCCTCTCTATTTTGTTTTGGTTATCATTCTACTGGAGCAGAGTCATGTTTGATCAAGGTAAGCACCTATTAAGCACCTAAATTCTCAATTTAAATCAGCATTTTCATTTATCAAACAATATTGCAAGGGAATCCACTTGCTAAAGCAACTTGCGAACAGAGAACAAATCAGAACGAATATTATGATTACAGCAACATGCATACACAGCAACATACCGAATGGCTTTATGGTGACGAGAGTGACGGCTTCACGGTGAGATGGGTCGACAGCTTCAATCACCATAGCGTCTCTGCGATTTTGGAAAAGCAGCAGCTTCACTCCACCAAAAGCGATAGCTACGGATTCAGTCCACCACAGCAATGGCAGCGCCTTCACGAGAGTTGAGCGACAGCAACGCCTTCACCAAAGTAGGGCGATGGCAGGGGCCACACGCGAGAGGCGACAGGCAAGAGGCGACAGGAGGAGGTTTACAAATTTTGAATGAATAGTTTTCGAAAGCTTCCCCCTTTTCATCGTTCGAACGCATGGTGGGCCTAAGGGTAAAATGGACTTTACACATCTTCATTTAATCACAAAATGGTCCCATGGGACCTGAGCATAATTATCTATTTATTTGAGACCATTGGTTAATTTTTTGGCTTCCATGGGACCTATGTGTGATTTTCCAAAAAGAAAAGGTAAAGTGGACAATAAAAATAATATTAAGTTAATATTTTTATTCTTCTCTAACGTATACGTACAACATGATACATATACATGACAATATTATACATAGCTAGCAAACCCTTTCACTTATTTATTTGAACATTTGATGACATTTATTTGTAGATCCACACGGCTTCATTTTATATCACCTTGACATATAGGGGTCAATCCTCTTTTGGCCATGTTCGGGGTGAGCAGCAAGCATGAGTCATCAATCACTTGTTGTTTTTCAATAATTTCTCTTGTGAGTTGTTGCAATATTCGACATGTATATGTATATATTGAAACAGCTTTAATTAGGACTTGTGTATATGTATTTATATATAAGGTTCTGAATCTTGCAATCAAGATTACTCATAATTGCCTTGTTTGGCGGAGCGGTTACAAAGGCCAAATGCATGTTCAACAGTATTTTTCCGTAAAACGAGATAATCTCATTCACATAGTTACCTCGATTTACGTAAAATACTTTTCTACAGTGTTCCAAATGGACGCAATGATTCAATACTGGTGAGTGGTTTCTGCTTCTTAATTATTAGGTACTGAAAGAACTTTAACCAGAGATTCAAACGCAGCAGTATTGTGGTAGAAGACAACATTTCATTATCAGAGAAACTGAGCACGCAATGCATGGGTAGTCTGTACACAACCTAAAGCCTGAGAATAAAACGCGACGGAATGCCCACTTAATGCAAGACCCGGTCAAATACGTTACAACCTACGGGTATTTCTTATAGTTACAACTGGGCTATGAGAGTCTCACACCACTTTCATTGTGTCTATTTGGGAAAGCGGTTGAGAAGTACTTTTACGCAAATCAAGGTAAATGTATGGAGGAGATTGTCTCATTTTACGAAAAAATACTGGTGAAGATGTTTTTAGATGGTTGATATATAAACTTTGCCTAAGGGACACTTATTAGAGAGAGGAAAAGATGAAGGAACGAAGAGAACTGATTTTGTGGGGTCTATGGATGAAAAGTAACGGATGTTTAGTTCGATCAACGGCATTATTTTTTTCACCGTTTTTGTAACATCACATGTACTTATGGTGGTGGACGCTCATGATTCAAAATTTATGTGTTAAAATTGCACATTTACCATTTTACCAATAAAACAATAAATAAATTTGTGTTTGGGCGTTGCAAACAACAAAATGGCGTTTGGTCAAGGAAGGCACGTGAGAATCACTTGACGAGTCACATCGCCGTTCGACAAATTGTGTTTGGGCACGTGTATAACACCATTTCGAAATCAAAAAATAGCCAAAGCCCCAGCGCGAGGATACAAATAGTTACACACTCACAAACAAACAAAGCCTTAAGCCCCTTGACTTGAGCCATGACCATAAGCAGGATAATATGTGACGCTTCCTCACGCGTGGCGACTGGCTTTTTTATATTTTTTTTCTCGTAAAATATAAGACCTCAAAAGTTAATAGCATGAAACCATATTGACCATATCTATTGTAACGTTACAAGAAGCATGTTTATCTTAGGTGAGCCAACTCTTATATTTTATCATAAATCACATTAAAAAAAAGTAATTTTTAACGTTAATACAAATAAACCTTTATTTTTTATCTTTTTTATGCTGATTTTCCTTTGTATATTTTGTATTTTTATGGATAAAAACTAAAACAATTATTTTTAAAGGAAAAACCAAAGTAAGAAAACCCCAATATTCAATTTAGGTATATATACAGACTAAAAAACTCACGTCATGCAGATATCAATAATATTTAAATTTAAAAAATATAATTGCCTTGGATTAAGTATGAAAGTGTACACATTACAGAAAGACATTTATGTTAAAAGGAATAACAAAAAAAGCAACTCTATAATGGCAAGTGATTTTACTTTTACAAAGGATATTACTAATTTTAATTAAAATAGAATTTTATTTTGAAATTAAACATTAAACATGTAATATAGCTGGGTCCTTTTGAAAAACTGCTGGAAAAATGACTTTTGGTTAGAATACATTTTAGAAAATGATTTTTGTTCAGAATGCATTTTGGAAAATGAAACTTGTTTAGATAAACGTTGTAAAAGTAATTTTTATTGAGCATTCATAATATGATTAAGTAAGATGAATTGAGATTATGTTTCATAAATACATGAATTTAAATATAATAAATATTTCTTTATTTTACCATCGCTTAGAAAAACTTTTTAGAATTGTATGAAATAAGTAAAAGATACTTTAATTCCTTTTATAGCATAGAATCATTTGTTTTCCTTCTACCAAATGCTTCCTCCATCCTTATCATAAGTCTTTTTTAAAAAGATTTTTATAGTTTTCCCAACCATTTTTATGATAGTTGGCCTTTGATAAATTAATTATGGAAGGAATTGATTTTAAAATGCTCTTATTTATAATACGTATTAGTAATTTTGGCGAGGAAGAGATTAGATAAGTAGAGAGGAGGATTGAGTGTAGTTTTAGAATCTAATTCAAATTATTGACACATTTAATAAGGTTGCCTCGTTTTAATAACAAATTAAATTACTCAATCTGTGCGAGATTGAAATGCTTTATAAAACTAAATATGTGTGAATTATAATAAAATTAAATAAAATTTATGTTTGTTTGGCAAAAAAATAAAATTTATGTGTGAATATATTGAATTACCGTTAATTTACATTTTAGAATTACTTGCAGTTTTGAAAACTTTTGTGTTGGTTTATTGCTTTAATATTGGATTATTTTAAACAATTAATTAATTATATTTTTTTACTGAAACAATTGTTTAATTTTCTGATTGAAGCGAAAAGGAAAAAAATTTCTCTGGCGCTGCAGACAAAGATTGCGGTTTCTAATTATTAAGATATCCTCTCAATATTTGCCATATGATGGTTAAAAGGAGAAGTTTTTACAATAAGAAGGAAACAAAAATCCAAGCATTGAAATTTGCATATTTAAGAATATTTTAAAAATAACTTAAAAGATTAAATCTAAAATTTAACTATAAAATGAGTCCGGGACCCCAAGTCTATTTTCTTAGACACATTTTTTCAGAGGTAACTTTATTTAAAACGTTATAGAATATTAAAATGTGTGCACATTTCTCAGTAGGGATTTAAACATGGTTTGCCATATTGTAAAGGTCTAATAGCTTGGGTAAGATCAAAACCCATTGGTGTCCAAATATATTTAAAAGAAACAAAAATAACAAAAGATGCTAATATAATTCGTTTGCGTTTAAATGAAATTTTAGCAGCAAGTTTATTAACAGAAGCATTTGGTAAAATTAAGGTTTAAAAGGTTTAAAAAACAGATATAACTTTTTAAAAATTGTATAATTTTAACCGCTCAATTAAATCCATCGTGATAAAGTTAGAGTTGTTGAAATTACTCTAACCTTAAAAAAATTATATTTATTTTTACATAATTTAAAATTTAATATAAGTTCAGCCTCCCGCATGAATCTTCGTTGCTGAAACTGTTGATTTAACCCAAGTTTTTTTACCAATAAAAGATAGTGATAGATAGAATAAGCAGTATGTAAAGAAATTTATTTATCCTAATCTTTGAAAAATAAACATCTGATATGAAATTTGGATAAGATGCAATTGAAAAACAAAATCTTATATTATTAATAATTTCCTTTAACTCAATCATAGCTTGTTTGACCTAGTAAAAATATTACGATTTTTGAAAATATAAAAAAATTAAGGAAAATTTATCATAAGATTCTAAATAGAGGATTTGATGAACAAAATGTTCTAAAAGTTGATAAAATTACCATCAGATTCCAGATTCTCATTAACAACTTTACTAATCGTTAATAACAATCGGATTAACTACAGTTGGAACATAATGATAACTTTACAAACTTCTAAATCTTTTATTTATTAATTGAATTATTTCGGATTTGATTGTAAATTACTCAAAAATTAATTTCCTTGCCAGAAACATCCTAGCCAAGAAAATCTGAAAATCCGTTTCAATTATTACAAAGTTAATGAACTGACATTGAGTCGCCATCCCTCCCTCTCTCTTGTTCCCTCTCACTCAAGTAAAAACAGAGCGTTGCAAAATTAGCGCTCTCAAACTCTATTTGTTCCTTTTGCCTCCTTCAGTTCAGCTTCCTCACACCTTTTTTTTCCCCTTACTTCAGAGAGCTTCCATCTTTAATTTTAATCAAAGCATTTATAGTCCTCTTTCAATTCTCTGCGACATTTATCTTCTCCCAAATCTTCAGTAGGCGCACTTTGTCTTCTCGTCGCAATTATTATTTATTCCCAATATGCCTCCTAACTTCTTCCTTAATTTCGCCATTTTTCTGAAATCTCAGTCTCTCTGCTATTCCTCTTCTTATCTCTGTTTGAAGCAATAGCACTCCCTTGCTTCGAATTTCTGAGGCAAGCTTAGAACGAAGCTTAACCGATTTTTCCCAAATGCAGTCCCTTATTTATATTCCTCTTTTCTGTTTTGTTTCTCTTCCGTGATTTGTTTTGGTTCTCAGGTTTCTGATTCCGATTCCGATTCACTTATCCTCTCTTCTTCGGTCTCTTGCTTGTTCGGTAAAATTCTTAAAGATTTCTGCCGTCTTGAGACTATTCGGTTCGATCATGTCGTGCTGTTACAGAAGCTCGCTCACGAATTTCGAGCGGTTTCTTCAATGTATCACTCCGGTGGTGCCTTCGAAGACTGTTTCTCAGGTATTGTTACTTTCCGTCTTCTTCTTCTTCTTCTTTTTGTTCGCTTTCTCTCAATCTCTCCCTGTTTCTCTCTCAATGTCAGTTTTACGGTTGCGTTCTCTTCTCTCCTTATGGGTTTTGGCATGAAGCCTGTGTGAACGTTATTTATTTATTTATTTTTGAAGAGCTTGAAATTTCCTGAGTTGGAAAAATCCTGTGTGTATGCGCATTGCGTCTGATGGGGATAAACGATGATGGAATGTGAATTCGGATATTTTTCCCGGAAAAATTCCGCGTTATCTGCGGAATTTGGGAGGGGATTTGGAGATTTTTTTTAAAAAAATCAAGAATTAAGTTGTAAATATTTTCATCTGAGATATTTTACTTTTACCTTTTTTAGTGTGCCATACCGTGTTTTAATATTTTTGAATTATTAATTAATTTCGCTTTCTTCATAAATCAGCATTATATTTGTCCTTCTCCGTTTTGGGTCCCTTATTGCTTCGGTCAACTCTTTCTAGTTAAAGAGGATTCCAGATTTTTCATATTTCACCGTGAAATGGAGAGACTATTCAACAGCTAAGTCAAAAGGTTAAAATCTGAGAAATACTTACAATGTCAAAATTTCGTCCTGTTTCTTAACCCAGATCCAGAATATTCGTTTCGTTATATATGCCTTGAGCAATCCTCTCCAATTACAATGGTTAATCTGTTTTAAAGAATTAATTTCAAAAAAGGAATTGCATTACTTTCTGGTGAAAATAAATTATTTTTCCTGCACTTTTCAAACTCATCCAGTTGTCCTTTCATGCTGTCCTAACTCCTAATACTTCGAAAAAAATACTTTATTTTTAGTATTGAATGTGACATTAACCAGAACATTTTTCTGGTATGTTTTTTATTATATATTTTACATTGATACGTTTATTAATGTTGGTGCGTACGAGTCTGAATCACACGCTTACTCAAAAAGAGAAAGAAGACTGTGCAATTGTAGCATTCTGGAAGGGAAAATCTGTGGGTAAAAGTTTGAGACTGTTATTCTGCAGTGGAAAGAGTTGTATATCTTGCTTTGGCCTCCGAGTAATGGTAAAAGCTTAATAACAAAAAGTATAATCACAAAATTGCTACCAACCCTTTTCACCTAAAAAAAAAAATTGCTACCAACCCCATGAGTGCCACGTGTCACTTGTATAAGCTAGTAGTGGGAATATGGGTTCAGCCCGCGGGTTGAGCCCGCCAACCCGCGGGCTGAGCAGGGTTAGGGTTGGGGAATTTTAGGCCCGTAAAAAGTCGGGCTGCACAGGCCCGACTAATACGGGTCAGGGTTGAAATCGGGCTAACCCGCGGGCTGGCGGGTTAGCCCGATTTCATTTTAATTTTTTTTTTATTTTTATGGTTAATTGAAAATGTCGAGACTC
>JANTPZ010017112.1:0-15660 GCA_025593235.1 Vachellia pachyceras | reverse complement strand
TATTCGTTTTAAAAATATTCCAACAATCCTCCACCATTTTTAAAATGATCAAAACTCTTATCATTTCGGAAATCTCATGTTGTTAGTAAATGTATCTTAAGGATTTGAACCTTTACCTAAGTAAGACACAGTTTCATCCATCCGAAATAATGTGGTAGACTAAACTTGGAACCAATTATCCCATGTGAACATGTGTTCGTGAATTACGCATAAGATCTCGAGCCATTATATGCCACTTTAAATGACACATGTATGGCCTTGTGTCAATATCCTTTTCATTAGAGTTTTCAGAGCCAAGCCCTTAGACTCTTAGAAGCGGCCTCGCTTCACTCTTTTATAGATAAACTCCGTCAAGAGCACCGCCATGATAAATACTCCAGTAAATATATGCTTACAGGTCTATTAAGAACTAAATTAATGCTCAACCTTTCCCCTTTTAATCTTATGGCTACCAAGTACTTTTCAACCCTGGGATGTATAAAAAATGTTAAGTACTTGCAATCACTCTCATAGCTTACTTTCACTATTGAACTCAATACCTGATATGATGTCAAGTGTGAGTTGGGTTTCCACTATTAATTATCAAGTTTTATAGGGGCTTTAGACCTAACCTCTTTGATATTTTTAACACAATATCCCTTGCCAGACCTTTCATCAAAAGATTTGTAAGATTTAATTCAGATCTTATATAATTTATGAAGATTACTCCATTTAAAATCAAATCCTTTACATTGCTATATCTAATGTTAATATGTCGTGACTTTCCACTATAGACTTGGCTATAAGCCCTTGCAAGAGCAGATTGACTATCGCAATGAATAGATATTGGGTGCCATCGGCTTAGACTATATAGGAATTTCAAGTAACAAGTTTGTAAGCCATTCTACTTCCTTACTACTTGCAACTAATGCTATAAATTCGGAGTTTGTAGCAAAGTCAGCAATACATGTATGTTCTTTGATCCCTAGGAAACAAAACCCCCCGCCAAATGTGTAGACCCATCCACTTGTAGAAGCGTGATCCTCTGAGTAAGTTATCAAACTGGCATCTGTATATCGTTACAAGATTGAAGGATTATCACTGTAGGTCAAACTATAATTAATTGTTCCTTTTAAGTACTTCAATACTCTTTCCACAGCTTGCCAATGGATCTAACTTGGATTGTTTGTGTATTTGCTTAATCTTCCCACAGCATATATTATGTCTGGTCTTGTACATGTCATAGCATACATCAAGCATCCAATTACCTTTAAATATTCATGTTGTCTCGGTGGATAACCTTTATTTGGTAATAACATTATAGAGTCAAATGGCGTAGAAACAAGACAACAATCAAAATAATTAAATTTCTTTAATATCTTTTCAATGTAATGAGATTGAGAAAGACCAAGACAATTGTTATTCTTGATAATTTTGATACCTAGTATGACATATGCTTCTCCCATATCTTTCAATCAATATATATAAACAAACCATGATTCATTTTCTATTACCAAATTTACTACAACCAATATGAAATATTGAATTTATCTTTGTCCTTCCCTCCTTTTTTCCTAAGGTATTATGGAATTTCCCTTCCTCTCATGCATGTACCTTCTCATGAGCATTGATGTCTTTTGTCTTATTTCATTTATACTTCTTTCCTAAATGAAAATAATCCCCCAATTTCTCAAAAGAAATTTACTTTTAAATATTCCTTTTAAAATCTATTCATGATAAGGAAGTTTATCTATGATTGATGAGACAGTAATTTATTCATCAACCTGGATGTCAAGTTCTTTAAGGTTATTCAAACTATATTCAGTCCATGCATCTAACTCATGATAAATTTTTCATCAATCAATCCAATTAAAATATAACATATGATAATTATTAACCCATCTAAGAAACCATAGAATATTTCATGATAATTATCAATTTATTAAATGAAAAATATATTATGCTTCACGATTGAAAAACATATAATTTAGGTTAAAATAATTGCATCAAATCATATCATGAATGAATCTAAACCATAGTCTCCTTCCAATCTAATTCCCATTTTCATAAACTTATTTTAATATTTGAATATGAAAATTTGTGATTCAGATCACGAATACCGAACTCAAAAAATGCACTTCCAGGAACTCATGAATAATTTCCACAAGTGAAAAATGAAAGAAAACAAGAAAGATATTGGAATTAAAACTTATCTACCTCCTTTGTGTAACACCCCAAAATTTTAACCCAAAATACTTAACGAAATCCTCTATGTATAGATAAATGAGGATTTCTAAAAACAATTCATTAAAACATATCCTCAGTCCAGCCAAAATACATGTCAGTAATAGCAATCCAAATCCTCCCAAAATATCAGAGTAAATAGAAAATAAATCGCGGAAGTCTTAAAATCATGGCAATTCAAAATGATAGAACGTGCCTAAGGGCACAAGAGAGCAAACAAGGCTCATTCCATAGGCGTCTTCCCTTGCTGCCTACTAGAACAATCACCTGAAAATGTTAATATAATGGGGTAAGATTCAATGCCCCAGTAACTCTGAAAGTTTCTACCACACACAAGCAAAGGACATACAATTAAAAAGGAAGAACTAATTTACGAAATACATTTGTATATATATAAAGTAAACATAATATAAACAATTTCATATTTTCTTTCATAATTATGCAACTCACAATCATCATCACAAATAATGCATAATAATGTAATATGCAACCACCCTTATATCACCATCCATCCTTATTCCGTTGACCGGAGCCATATGCTAACACATAGTCCAATAGAAACTTATCCATGCAACTGAGATTTAGTGTTGTTGATCTTGATTAGCGTGATTTTGGATGCATTTGCCTTGAATAATGATATAATTGTACTTGATTTCCATCATGAGAAAGTGATACCTCAAATATTTGCTATTTCATTTCAGGAACTCTAGTCAAGAATGAGGAAAGCAGCTCTGGGAAAGTTCGCCGCGACTTAATTCAAAGTTCACCACGGCTAAAGTTCAATCAATCGAGCAAGAACTCTCGGGAGAGGTTCACCGCGGCGAAACCTCAAGTTCGCCACGGTGAATATCGCAAATCAGTAACGAATCAGACTCCAAATGAAAATAAAACCCAACCCATCTTCTTGGATCCAACCCTATACGATTAGTATATGCCAATTAGGGTAAGGTTCGAGCAGAGGGGAGTAGGAGGAGGCAGAGAACACACACACTTCACATTTTCTCATTCTCTCTACTCACACAACCCTAATTTCATCCCATCTCATCCCTAATCCATCCATGCACCTCCAATCATCCATCTGGAGTTTGATTTCACTACACATGAGTAGCTGAGCATCTCCCTTTCTCTTGGAGATGAAGTTGGCCTGAGTTCGATGTTCCGAAAAGGGAGTATTAGTTTTCAATATGTGTTTATGTTATGGATTACATAGTTGATGAGTTAGGACTTGTAATTTGTACGTAAATACTTGGTCTCGGTCGAGCCAAACTTGGATTATTTGTGTATTAAACTTGCTTTGTGTTTGACATGGTAAAGTGAAGTCTCATTTCTACTTATTCAATGAGATCTTTGTTGCTCTCTTCTATATTCCTAGTGCTTGATTTTAGAGGCGATATTGTGTTGAGTTGAATTTTTCACTTTGCAACTTCCGTACACACACTAAGTGTTTTTAAAGGGTTTCATGGAATGTAGTACATTACATGGAATTTCTGACCCAGCGAGTTGTTGGGGTTTTCATTATGAAACTTACTGCGAAAACTATTACTTTCCCTAATCTTTTGTGAACTATCATAGCCTAATTTATTTTCAAGAGGAAATCCATCATCCAACACCTTTTACACTTCAATTCTGCTTTTACTATCATAGCCTTAGGTACATAGCATATTTTGAATCAAACACGATTTTCAATTACAAGAGAACTTAATCACAAGCTAGGTAACTAGTGGTATAAACAGCTCCGTAGAGAACGACCCTAAGGTTGCACCCTATAGTGCAATTCTTGGAAATCACAAATCTTTGATCCATTTCCATTGCATTACGACGACAGAGTTTTATCAAGTGTGCCAACTGGGTAGGATCACTACCCTCCTTAAAAGAAAACCAAGGAGGTGTCACATGTCCCACAATTCCAATGCAATCCTGGCCAAAGGAAAGACACAGGTAAAGGGGCCCTATAATTGCCATCCACTGTGCATCGAGAGATAGCTTATCACGTGATAAAAATCGTCATACATATTTCTCCTCCATACTCCAACCCAATCATATTGCAATCGCCATGACAGTTATAAAAATTTTCACGACAAATTATACTGAAAACTTTATATAGTTGCATTTATATAATTCAGTCCAAAAATGCATAAAACATAATTCAATCACAATTTAATCATATGCGGTTCATAAGTATATGGAAGAATATTCAGAGTTACCTGTAGCTCCCAAATTTACGAATAAGCACACACAAGACACAATTTAAAATTCTCAACGAGAATCTACAAAAATCACACATAATAATTTCTATCAATATACTAATTAACCTATTCTAAAAGTTGCTTCAAAGATAATCTAAATACCTAAAACTACCCTTATACCCACATATTAGTCAAGATATAAATTGTTTTATTTATTCATATAAGACAAAAATGTTTATTATTTTTGTTATATGGGTCAGTTTCCTGTATGATTTTTTTTCCAGGTTGTTTAAGAGGAAAAAATAATAATAACAATAATAGCGATTGTAATAGTTATACTTTTATTATTATTAAAAAAATTTCAATTTAGATAAACTAAGTGTAATTTATTATATCCATAAATTAAATAAAACACGTATAAATATATATTATTATATATGTTTGCTTAGATATATTACTGTATATAATAATGTATTATCATACACACACGCCTAGATACCACATTCACATATATTTACATATATATATATAGGTATATGTATTTTTATATAGTAAAAATAATAAAAATGAAAAAGGTACTCACAATCCTATAAGTCCACCGTACCTACACAAAAAAAAAATCAACTGACACACACAACCCACACATACACACACACACAACCCACAGCCACACCCATACCTACACACATCAAATACATTTACCACACAGTGCGTCAGTTTTTTCTTTCTTTCTTTCTTTCCCCTCTTTTTTTTAAACAACATTAAAAAGATGCATTAGGTACAAAAAAATTGTTGTAAGGCTTTTAAATATACTTGTACATAGACATATATATACCCATATATTTATGTGTTATTATTATTTTTTTATTAGTTAAAAAATGTGCAAACTTATATATTATTACACGCATGTGTGTGTATTTTATTTTATTTTTTTTTCAATGGTCAAGTAGGGTGGAAATCTACAAAATGTAAGATGAACAAGACAAGCTTTTATACATATATATATATATATATATGACTTTCTCTTTAGGACGGATGGATAAGACAAGCCATTTCATTTATTAAGCTTTGCTATTCCTCCATGCAATGCCATAGTTGATTTCAATGTTTTCTCTTTTTTTTCTTTTATGTTGCAATAAGTACATTGTAGACAAGATTTGAGAGTTTGTGTGTATCTCCACACAATGCCACAGACCAGCTTCTATTCTTTTATATATATATTAACATAAAGGAGAGCAGGAAGCATTGACAGGAGAAATTGTTTGGTGTGTTTGTGTGTGTGGGTGCATGATGGGACAAGAAGCAAGAATAAGCAAACAATGGATAAAACTCAACAGAAAAAATGAGATAAGAAGGGCACCTGCGCAGGGAGTATTGTAGCGGTACTATGCGGCACAGTAGCTCGCCGACACTGTAGCTGGGGTTAGGTTTGGGCGGAAGGGAACAAAGCTTTATATAGGAGTAGGGGTAGGGTTAGGTTTAGGTTTTTTTTTTTGAATAAAATAATGTTATATTTATTATTTTATTATTTTTTAAAAAAAATTAAAAAATAATAAGTATAATAATATTTATTTAGAAATTTTTTTTGTATTACTTATTTTTATAATAGTATAAGTTTACACATATAATTAATTATTATTTATTATTATCTGCTATAAATAATCAAAAATTTAATTCTTCCTTTAAACACTAATTTATTTTTATTCTCTTTAACTAAATAAAATCTAAATAACAACTAACTATAAATCCTAAAATTATGGATGTTGTAGCTCTACCCTCCTAAAAGAATTTTGTCCTCAAAATTCGAAATATGAACTAAAAGACATATCTAACCAAATAAACGAGGATACTCCCGCTTCATCTTATCCTCTGTCTCCCACGTGGCATCAACGGGTGTCATTCCTCTCCACAAAACCTTTACGAGCCTGATGGTCTTATTGCTTAATTGCTTATCTATGGCATCCACAATCCGCTCTAGCTCAACTTTATACGTCATATTATCTGTGAGCTCTATCTCATCTGCTTCAATGACATGTGAAAGATTTGGTTGGTATTTCTTCAATTGCGATACATGAAAGACATCATGAAGGTTCGCCAATTGCAGGGGTAAGGAAATTATGTAAGCCACTGGCCCCAATCTCTCCAAAATCTCATAGGGTCCCATGAAGCGAGGAGCAAGCTTCCTTGCTCGAATTGCTCTACCAATACCGGTTGTCGATGTGACTCTCAGGAATACATGTTCACCCACCAGGAATTCTAATGGCCGCCTCCTCATATCCGCATAACTTTTATGTCTGCTTTGAGCGATAAAAAGTTTTTGTTGAGTCATCTTAATCTTCTGAGTAGTCTGGTCCACCAAATATGGGCCTAGTAAACTCCTCTCACTCAATTCTGTTCAGCAAATTGAAGACCTACACTTCCTTCCGTACAATGCTTCATAAGGTGCCATCTCGATGCTTGAGTGATAGCTATTGTTGTATGCAAACTCAGCTAGAGGAAGTCGACAATCCCAACTTCTTATTAGCTCAATAGCACATGCCGATAACATATCCTCTAGAGTCTGTATAGTCCTCTTTGTCTGTCCATCAGTTTGAGGATGATAAGCGGTGCTAAACCTCAACAAGTCCCCATAGCATCTTGTAGTGACCTCCAAAAACGTGAAGTAAATCGCGGATCATGACCTGACGCAATACTCTCTGGCACCCCATGCAACCTGACAATCTCCTTCACATAAATCATTGCTAGCTTCTCGAGAGAGTAGTCAGCCCTGATAGCCAGAAAATGAGCTGACTTAGTCAATCTATCAACAATGACCCATATGGCATTATGCCCAGCTGTAGTCAGAGAGAGACCCATGATAAAATCCATAGAGATGCTATCACATTTCCACTTTGGAATCTCTAGATTCTGTAACAAGCCTGAAGGCTTCTGATGTTCAATTTTGACTTTCTGGCAAGTTAAGCAACGAGTAACAAACTCAGTACATCTTTCTTCATACCTCTCCACCACCAATTCCGTTTGAGATCACGATACATTTTAGTTGCTCCAGGGTGAATTGTGTATTTACTCCTATGAGCTTCATCAAGCATAAGCTTCCTTAATTCCCCATTATTAGGGAGGCATACCCTTCCTTTATATCTCAGTATCCCATTTTCACCAACCTCAAATTTTGTCTCTTTCCCTTCTTCAACATCTTCCCTAACTCCCAGTAGGTACTCACCTCGAACTGAGAAATTTTAATTTCTTTCCGGATCATATTTTCAATGATCAGTGCTTCCATAGTAGCAATCAACCCTGACATCACATCGATGGTTGTACTTTGTACCTCCTCCAACAACCTATGCTCCCGTACCATCTTCTGGGCTGCATTGATTGATTTCCTACTGAGGGCATCTGTTATAACATTCGCCTTGCCTGGATGATACTTCAGCTCATAATCGTAATCCTTAAGGAACTCCATCCACCTCCGATGCCTCATGTTTAGTTCTTCTGGTCAAACAGGTACTTTAAACTCTTATGGTCACTGAAGACCTCAAATTGTGAACCATAGAGATGGTGTCTCCAAATCTTCAATGCAAATACCACTACCACCAACTCTAAGTCATGAGTAGGGTAATTTTCTTCATGTGGCCTCAATTGTCGAGAAGCATAAGCAACGACCCTACCATTTTGCATTAACATACATCCAAGTCCCCTTTTAGAAGCATATGTATACAAGGTGAAAGTCTGAGTAGGATTTGGGATTACAAGTACCGGCGTCGTAGTCAACTTAGTCTTCAGATTTTGAAAATCTGCTTCGCACTTGTCGTTCCATATATACGGCTGATCCTTCCTGGTTAATTTAGTCAATGGCATAGCTATCTGTGAAAAACCTTTAATAAATCTTCGGTAATAGCTTGCCACTCCCAGAAAGCTTCGGATCTCCGTGATGCTCTGTGGTCTCTCCCAATTCAACACTGCATCAATCTTGGTGGGGTCCACTGATACTCCATCAACTGATACAACATGACCTAGAAATTTAACTTCTTTCAACTAGAACTCGCATTTAGATAGCTTCGCATATAACTTATGCTCTTTCAATACTTGTAACACCACTCTGAGATGCTCCTTATGTTCTTCCTCATCCTTAAAGTAAATGAGGATGTCATCAATGAAGACCACTACAAACTTATCCAAGTAAGGCCTAAAGATCCTGTTCATGTAATCCATAAAAACTGCTGGAGCATTGGTTAGCCCAAATGGCATAACGAGAAATTCATAATGGCCATATCTAGTTCTGAATGCAATTTTTGAGATGTCCTTAGCTTTGACCCTTAGTTGGTGGTAGCCTGATCTCAAATCAATTTTCAAAAACATGGATGCATCAACTGGTTAAGTAGATCATCAATCCTAGGTAAAGGATACTTGTTCTTTATGGTTGCTTTATTCAACTGGCGATAATCAATGCACAGCCTCAAACTTCCATCTTTCTTCTTCACAAATAGTACAGGCGATCCCCAAGGATATACGCTGGGTCTGATGAAACCCTTCCCTAACAACTCCTCAATCTAATCTTCAATTTTGCTAATTCTGATGGTGACATTTGGTAAGGAGCTTTAGAGATAGGTGATGTCCCGGGTGCAAGATCAATAGAAAATTCAATCTCTCTCTAGAGGTAAACCCGTCATTTCCTTTGGAAATACCTCTGGGAATTCATTCAGCACCTTGATATCTTATATTCCGTCTTCTACTTCTCCTTAAATGGAGGAATACCATGAATGCTTGACATCCTTTACGAACACTCTTTTTAAGTTGTACTGTTGACAACAACTATGGCCCGCTCGGACTCTAGAGGCAACAGAAAGAGAAACGGTCTTTCTCTTGCAACCAAGGATGGCATCATTCTCTGACAACCAATCCATTCCTACTATCATATCTATACTCTTCATAGGTAGACATACAAGATCTATAGTTGAGATCCTACCATCAAACTCAATCATACAATTCAAGCAAGCCTTAGAAGTTCTCACCAAGGCTCCCGCCGATGTAGAGATAATCATATCAAAAGGCAATTCATGTATAAGTAATTTCAATTGAGGTACACAAGCATTAGATATAAATAAGTGTGTTGCACCAAAATCAAATAAAGCATCAATCTCAAGACCTTGGAGTTTGAGAGTACCTTTGATCAAGTTTGGTGCAGCACTAGCCTCCTACTGAGATAAGGCGAACACTCTACTTGGAATGGTACCTTTAGTATCATTGGCCCCCTGAGAGCCTTCCTCACAGAATCTGGAGATATGGCCTGGCTTCCCACACTTGAAACAAATCAAGCAGTTTCCCTAGTGCATCCTCTCACACTTAGCACACTTCTGAGAATTAGTCGTACTAGTAACAGGAGCTGTGGAGCTTTTATAAGAATTTTGCACTCCACTAAACTGACTCCTCTGAGGCCCACTGAATTGACTCCACGAAGGTCCACTGAAATGCTTCTTCGAAGGTCCACCAAAATGATTCCTTGAGTATTGGCCAAAGTGCTTCTTTGTCCCACTGAAGCTAGAACCGCTCTTCTTGATACCCCATATGGGCCTCAAGAAATTTGTGGATCTGTTCTGAAACCCCTTCATCTTCTCAGCATCCTCTGCTCGCTTACTTCTTGCTATAGTGCGTAGCTTACCACACATCTTGTCAAAATCTGTTATCTTATCTAGAAATGGTGACAAAGTTGTTCTCAACTCCGGCCTCACCTTCTCTACTAGCCGACCGCACAACCATTTGGAGTTGCTTTGAGAATACTTGCAAAACTTAGATAGCTCCAAAAAGCAATAAATAAATTCATCTTCGTTCAAGTTCTCCTGCTTAAAAGTGAGAAACATAGTCTCCTTCGCCACTCTAATGGAAGTAGGGAAGTAATATTGCTCAAACTTCTCCCTGAACTCCTCCCAAGTAATCTCAATGTCGTCCAACTTGGTGCTTTCCCACCATTCCTGGGCTGCTTTATGCAATAGCTGCTCAGCAACTAGAACCTTCTACTTATAGCTGATATACATAACCTTGAAAATCTTTTCAAGCCTCTTCAACCATTCTAGTGCTTCCACCACATCTAGCTTTTCCTCGAACATCGGAGGGTTAAATTTCCTGAAGCTAGCCCAAACCTCAACAATGGATGTGGTGTGGGGCTGAACTTGAGAACTGCTACCACCTGTGGATTCAGTATCTTTTCGGTAGCTGCCTTTTAATTGGTAGTCACTATGAGTCTTCTCATGTCAATCATCGTTACCTCTCAGCTCTGCTAATTCATCTCATGCTTCTTTACTGTTTGATTGAGGTCTAGAACGAGATCCCGCAACTCTAACAAGATCGTGTTGTCATCTTGACGAGGAGGACCATTTTGACGAGGAACGGGTGTAGAATTAGTCCTTCGAGTGTTCACCATTCTCCCTTGCTATGATGAACACCATAAGATCATCAACTTTGTTAATAGAAGATAAACAGATTCTAATTCTAAATAAAGGGAATTGCACATGCTATGGTATGTAAATTGCCACGTCCTCTAAAAGTATAATGAAGTCATATTTTCAAAAAGCGTTTACTCAAACCAGAGAATAAACTAACCACATAGACAGTGGCTCTAATACAAAAAATGTAACACCCCAAAATTCTAACCCAAAATACTTAACAAAATCCTATATGTATAGATAAATGAGGATTTCCAAAAACAATTCATTAAAACATATCCTTAGTCCAGCCAAAATACATGTCATTAATAGCAATGCAAATCCTCCCAAAATATCAGAGTAAATAAAAAATAAATCGCAGAAGTCTTAGAGTTAGGGCAATTCAAAATGATAGCACGTGCCTAAGGGCACAAGAGAGCCAACAAGGCTCATTCCATAGGCGTCTTCCCTTGCTGCCTACTAGAACAATCACTTGAAAATGTTAATATAATGAGGTAAGATTCCACGCCCCAATAACTCTGAAAGTTTCTACCACACACAAGCAAACGACATACAATTAAAAATGAAGAACTGATTTACGAAATACATTTGTATATATATAAAGTAAACATAATATAAACAATTTCATATTTTCTTTCATAATTATGCAATTCACAATCATCATCACAAATAATGTATAATAATGTAATATGCAACCACCCTTATATCACCATCCATCCTTATTCCGCTGACCGGAGCCATATGCTAACACATAGTCCAATAGAAACTTATCCATGCAACTGGATTGTCTCCAGCTCACCAATTTCTTGAGATATGCCCGCCCAAAGGTGTAGAGCTCAAGTCTAGACTATAGCTCCCCTCCTTAAAAGAAAATCAAGGAGGTGTCACATGTTCCACAATTCCAATGCAATCCTGGCTAAAGGAAAGACACGGGTAAAGGGGCCTTACAATTGCCATTCACTGTGCATTGAGTGATGGCTTATCACGTGATAAAAATCGTCATACATATTTCTCCTCCATACTCCAACCCAATCACATTGCAATCACCATGACAGTTATAAAAATTTTCATGCCAAATTATATTGAAAACTTTAGATAGTTGCATTTATATAATTCAGTCCAAAAATGCATAAAACATAATTCAATCACAATTTAATCATATGCGGTTCACAAGTATATGGAAGAATATTCAGAGTTACCTGTAGCTCCCAAATTTACGGATAAGCACACACAAGACACACTTCAAAATTCTCAACGAGGATCTACAAAAATCACACATAATAATTTCTATCAATATACTAATTAAACTATTCTAAAAGTTGTTTCAAACATAATCTAAATACCTAAAACTACCCTTATACCCACATATTAGTCGAAGATATAAATTGTTTTATTTATTCGTATAAGACAAAAATGTTTATTATTTTTGTTATATGGGTCAGTTTCCTGTATGATTTTTTTTTCAGGATGTTTAAGAGGAAAAAAATAATAACAATAATAGTGATTGTAATAGTTATACTTTTATTATTATTAAAAAAATTTCAATTTAGATAAACTAAGTGTAATTTATTATTATATCCATAAATAAAAAACACGTATAAATATATATTATTATATATGTTTGCTTAGATATATTGTGTATATAATAATGTATTATCATACACTCACACGCCTAGATACCACATTCACATATATTTACATATATATAAGTATATGTATCATTACATATATATTTTTATATAGTAAAAATAATAAACATGAAAAATGTACTCACAATCCCATAAGCCCACCGTACCTACACAAAAAAAATCCACTGACACACACAACCCACACCTACACACACCAAATACATTTACCACACAGTGCATCAGTTTTTTTTTCCTTTCTTTCTTTCTTTCTTTCTTTCCCCTCTTTTTTTTTAAACAACATTAAAAAGATGCATTAGGTACCCAAAAAATGTTGTAAGGCTTTTAAATATACTTGTACATAGACATATATATACCCATATATATTTATGTGTTATTATTATTTTTTTTATTAGTTAAAAAATGTGCAAACTTATATATTATTATGTGTGTGTGTGTATATTTTATTTTTTTCAATGGTCAAGTAGGGTGAAAATCTACAAATGGTAAGATGAACAAGACAAGCTTTTATACATATATATATGTATATATATGACTTTCTCTTTAGGACGAATGGATAAGACAAGTCATTTCATTTATTAAGCTTTGCTACTCCTCCACGCAATGCCATAGTTGATTTCAATGTTTTCTCTTTTTTTTCTTTTATGTTGCAAGAAGTACATTGTAGACAAGATTTGAGAATTTGTGTATCTCCACATAATGCCACATACCAACTTCTATTCTTATATATATATATATATATATTAACATAAAGGAGAGCAGGAAGCATTGACAGGAGAAATAATTTGGTGCGTTTGTGTGTGTGTGGGTGCATGATGGGACATGAAGCAAGAATAAGCAAACAATGGATAAAACTCAACAGAAAAAATGAGATAAGAAGGGCACCTGCGCAGGGAGTATTGTAGCGATACTATGCGGCACAGTAGCTTGCCGACACTGTAGCCGGGGTTAGGTTTGGGCGGAAGGGAACAAAGCTTTATATAGGGGTAGGGGTAGGGTTAGGTTTAGGTTTTTTTTTGAATAAAATAATGTTATATTTATTATTTTATTATTTTTTAAGAAAATGAAAAAATAATAAGTATAATAATATTTATTCAGAAATTTTTTTTGTATTACTTATTTTTATAATGGGATAAGTTTACACATATATAATTAATTATTATTTTTTATTATTATCTGTTATAAATAATCGAAAATTTAATTCTTCCTTTAAATACTAATTTATTTTTATTCTCTTTAACTAAATAAAATCCAAATAACAACTAACTATAAATCCTAAAATTATGGATGTTACACTTTGTCGTTCATAAGATGAACTCAATATGACTCCTTTGCAAAATTCATGCATCAAACGATCTTTTTCTTCTAGCGAGTAAAGTAGGTACTATATCAAAAATTGCCTCTTTCAAACATCTCCAACTTCACAAAGTTTGCAATCAACTACTTCAAAGAATCCATTTGTATTTATGGAATTGAGCCTAAAGACTTTTGACTGTTTGTGCTTTTGACAAGAATGGCTCTCTAAAGAGTACAAGAAGAAGAGATGACGAAGATGAAAAAGAAAGTTGTGTATGATGTCTCTAAGACATGTGCAACACTTTCCTTTAAGCTTAATTCGCCCCCACATATTCTTATATTATAGGGTGCAAGTTGGGTTACTAGATGAATTTCTTACAGGATACAATAGAGGCCCTTAAATATACATTGCACCCTCAACACTCCAGTCAAGACAACAAAGGCTTTTGCAAAGTGATATTTGGCTTTATCTATGTGTGCACTCATAGAGAAAGACAATGAGTTTGATCGTGTTGTGTGTAAAATTGTATGTCCAAATGGAGAGACTGGGAGGGTATTTATTTTTTTTGGAGACAAGAGGGACAAGCCCAGTAAAACTAAACTCTCACATTCCTGATACAAGGCACTCCTAATCTGTCATCCTCCAGAATCTGTAAAACATCCACTGATGGACTATTCCAAACTTTTTTGCAGCATACCTGCAGAAGGCTCAGTGCAGCAAGCTTGTCTGCACAATGATTTCCTTCCCTATACACATGTTGGAGTTGGACATTCCATTGTCTTGACATAAAGCTCCTACTCAGCTACACAATCATTTTTGCATCACATTCAGCAATAACTTGAGTGAATCCCATCTCCCAGCATAGTTCAAGGCCTTCTATGGGTCCCATCAATTTTGTTTCCATCGAATCCTTCCCTGGCAGCTGTGAAGAGAATCCTTTAAGCCATTCTCCACAATCACCCCTTATCACCCCCCCATAACCTCCTCCATTTCTAGAACTCCACCCATCCAAATTTAATTTACACCAATTTGGAGGAAGAGGTTTCCAATGAACCAAGACTTCTTTCTCCCTAACCCCTCTAAACAGATCATTACACTTCCTCAGTCTGCATCATTCCACAATATGTTGCGCTATATGATATATCCACAACCATTATCCTCGGAATAACATCCCCATTTAAAACAATTAAGAAAATAAATTTAACACTCTATCATCACAATTCAGATATGATTCAATGACATTCGAACAGTAACTATATTATCCACATTGGAACTTCCCATGTAAGGAAGCAATGACTATCAAAATACCCTCATTAGGGTGATATATACTCAATTCATAAAGTAACATCAGCATATTAGCAGTGATACATTCACATCAAAAAATAAGCAAAATAATATAAAAAGTATGCATAGCCTAAATATATGATAATATATTCATCTTCCACATAAATGTCTCAAAAGAGGAGGCCCTACAACATGCTGATATAATACTATGCCTCTGGCTCTTTTCCTTCCCGTCTATTAGTATTGGAGCCCTCTCTTGAAAATGTTGAAACCACGGAATGAGATATAAAGTTCTAGTAACCAACAGATAATTTATCAAATATTCAGGCGGGGTTATAAGAGGTGACACAATGATAAGTTCATTTAAAAGTATATTGATGCATTTATAAATCAAAAAAGTATTTGATCATTAAATACATATCAAACATAATAGTATACTTTAAATAGAGAAGTTGGTAGAATAACAAAGTTTAAATTGAATGAATTAGTAACCAAATGTATACCAGCACTGTACAACACAATTTATACACAATTCCCTCAACCAAACTCCTCCTTGTATCACCTGACATGGACTCTAACCTATATAA
>JANTPZ010017109.1:0-15327 GCA_025593235.1 Vachellia pachyceras | reverse complement strand
CTCCATTTGTCAGTGCACATAGTGGGCGAGCGATCGAACCCCTTCTCTCTCATCTTCGCCGATATTTGTTCCCATAAATGCTTGTTGGACTTGGATGTGTTAAAACGGCCATCCATCTCACGACGAAGGGCAATCAAACTCCGTGTCTCGTCTTGAACCCAAGTCTCAGCACGCTTCTTGGGAGCCTTAATTTCAACTTCGTGGTCCTCACCACTACTCTCGCCAAGAATCATTTGATGTTGCGGGGGTTGCTGGTGAGATGGAGGAAGTTCTCCATTTGAGACAACCTCGATCATCATATCTCGGCTTCCTTCTTCTTTGTAGAAATCTATAGGGCGAGGCTTCTCTGATAAATACATGGCGTGAGAATTGAATCTTCGAACACGATGCCACTGCTCTGCTCAGTGCATTCAAACGGGAATGAAATTGAGACAAGGTGAGAGCTTGAGAAGCGATTATGCAAAACAAGGCGAAAAGGTATGCAAACCGGACTGAATGGGGCAGCGCAAATTTCAGCTCGGAGCAGAGGGTTTGTGCAGAGAAGGAATAAGAAAGAGAGCGTGACGTGAAAGCTTGAGTGGATAATTTGCGAAGAACGGGGGAAGGGTTGAAGTGGACTTGTCTCTTCCTTCACATTCAGATTTTTCCGTCGCTTACTTTTCCTTATGTTAATCTTCAAGGGATTGATCCTCCTCAGTTATGAACATCAACTAGAAAATTAAGATTTGAATAATTAACCTGCGAAGACTTTAATGAACTTTTGGTTATGTCGTTTTTATTGATTTTATATTAGACATTAGTGTCTGGAATCTGGACTCATTCTGTTAATTACAAATACAAAGTAAAACGAAGCTTTTTAAAAATGTACTTATTCAACATAAAAATGACAAAAATATAATTTCGGTTTATTGCATGGAGAAAAAAAATCTTTGGTTTATTTTGATTTTATTTAGACTCAATGATAAAATTAATCTAAATATATGTTAAATGAGAGGTACTTCATTATTTATTAAATTGTTTTTCTTACAAATTATAAGTACATGGATCAATAGGCTTGTTTATCATTTCATTTGAAAAAACCAAAAACTCATTCAACAATGTGTTTCCGTAAAACGAAATAATATCCTTTAAATATTTACCTCGACTTACATAAAAGCACATCTCCACCGCTCTTAAACAGACCCAGTAACTATGATTGAGTAAATTATAGTGACTTAGTAAAAATAAAAATTATAAAAATTAGGGGTGTTCAACATTTCCCGATCCCGAGCTTCCCATCCTGAAAATTTTCAGGACGGGAAAAATCGGGATTGGGAAAAATAAAATTCGGGATCGGGATTAGCATTTCCCGATCCCGATTTTTCCCGATCCCGAAAATAATATAAATATATATTTTAATAATATAAATATATATTTATATTTTAATAATATAAATATATATATATTAATAATATATTTTAAAAATATATTTTTTAAAAAATATAAAAACACAATCGGGAAATTCCCGATCCCGATTCGGGAAATTCCCGATCCCGAAATTTCGAGAAAAATCGGAATCGGGATCAAAAATTGATCCCGAACCCTTTTCGGGATCGGGATTGGTATTTTCCGATCCCGTCCCGTCCCAAGAGCACCCCTAATAAAAATCATTGAGAAGGGGAATGGGTAAAAAGTACCTATTGAAAATTTTATTTGGTAGAATGACTTAATATTTGTTACACTCAAACCAATACTTCAAAGGATTTCATATATAAGAGATGCCTGTATTTAAATTCAGGTCGATTTTGTGAATAAAGTTTTAAACCGCCATTTTTGTTTTCAGAAACGATTCAAGCATTGTTGCAAACAATTTTATCAACTTGGATTTATTCAAAATATGATTTATAGTTAAATCAAACATTAGACAAACTCTGCGTATCTATGCTTTCAACATTAAGTAATCATGTTTTTCTGAACAATAAAATTTTCAAATCAGGAATGCTACTGTTAAAATTGATTTAGTGTTCTTGCAAGCAAGTTTATCAACTTAAGTTTGTTCAAAATGTGACTTATAGTTTATATCCAACACTAAACAAACCTTGTTTATTCATGCTTTCAACATTATGTAATAAGAACAAATGTGCTTACCATAATGAAGACCGAGAGAGCTTAGGTTTTGACAAAGAACAATGATTTCTGATGAAGAAGGAGGAGGATCCCATTGCTTTCTGATACAGAACTCCAAAAAAAAAAAAATTGGATGGTTTTACTATGTGGGGTGCTTCACTTTCTGCTTACTCAATCTTTTAAAAAAAAATTGGGTATGGTTTAGAATTAAACATATTAGACATTGGATCCTTTTAAGAAAGCTGTAGAGAAGTACTTTTACGCAAACCGAGATAAATATGTAGATGAGATTGTCTCGTTTTGCGAAAAAACAATGTTGAACGTATTTTTAGGTGAGAGTTAAGTGTTTCCAAACAAACACGCTCTTGATTTATCCTGTCTATGTTTTAAAGTGATTTCATTATCATTTTCCCTTATATTTTAGTAATTTAAGATTTTTTTGCCTTATTTTATGAATTTTTTTTACCCAAGCCACACTTCATGCAACAAGTTTACAGTCTTAGGTGTGACTTTCTATATATATATATATATATATATTGTCAAAGGTGTGACTTTCTATATATATATATATATTTTTTGTCAAAGGTGTGACTTTCTATATTTAAAACATGATATTTTTTTTTGAGTGAATAAAACATAGGATGATGGTTTTTTTTTTGCTGAACACTGTTTGGTATCCTTCTACACACAATCACGTATGAGTCACTGTTAATCGCTAAATATGAATATATTTATTAATAAGATTTAAACTTTGATTCATTACGTCGTGGGATAATGTCAACATTGCAGGCTAGTTTTTCATTTTCTTAATAAATGCATATGGTATATTTAGAGGGGGTGTTGGGCCTAGAATGCTCCAACATAGTTGGGCCTGAGATAAAACTGGAATCACACAGATAACGAATGGCCGAAGGAGACACCCAAGTGCTCGTATCCTATATTCACATCGGTTGACATGCTCGAGTGTTAAGGGGGCTTGATTGATATGCTTCAGTATCCGTAAGGATAAACCCCAGTGGATCATGAGTTAGGTGTCCTACCTTTGAATCGTGGGTGAGCCCAACCCATTTCCTAAAATTTGTGTATCAAAAAAAAAATATTTACATCGGTTTTTTTTTCTGGTTAAGAAGAATTTGGAGATCTAAGAGGAACAACGAAAGAAAGTTCAAATTTCCTGCCGAGAGAAGTGCACATGTTTAATGGCCGATTATGCTTTGAACATGATTGTCCCTTTACAAGAATACTTATGCTTTATTGGGGGAAAAAGTAATTGCAAGATCTTCAACTATCATGAAATAATAGCTTGAAGATTGCAATTTCTTTTTTTGCCATCAAAGGCAAGATATAGTAGAAGGGATTAGTCCATCGTAATATTGAGAATCAAAATTTGAATCCTCAAAGGAGAGGTTTCCACAATTAGTGTCTGACAATACCTTAAACAGGTTTGTCTTTTGTATGATGATGATACTTGCAGTTACTCAAAATAATATTTTTTTTTGAAATGTTTGAATAAGTTGAGTTCGTATGGCCAATCAAGGCTAAGACATACCTCAAAGCGTATTCAAAGAGATGTTTACAAGTTTTCTAGTACAAAATCATCACATTGATAATAAGATTCAAACTCACAATCTTAAATAAAGAGAGCCAGCTGCACTAATTAAAAAGAATCGGCATTCAGATAAGACTCACATCCAAATATGCGCATGTTTGAAACTGCTTTTTAAATATAATTTACAATATATAAAGTAAATATATGAAAAGAGTTTTATCTCATTTAGTATAAACATAATTTTCAAAAGTTAACGTTAAAAAAGCATTCAGACAAATTCCTAAGCTTTAATTTAAGCATATCATGTGCTTGTCTGTCCTACTTTCTCTATTATATTCTATAATCATACTTCCCTGTAAAGTATCTATATTTAATTTGTTGCGTTCACTTTCTTTGATGTGGTAAAAGATCTTGGAATCTATGAACAATCTAATTGAGATATTCTGATGAAGTGAGAAATAAGAAGCCAGAAAGAAAAATAAAAGAAAAACGCAGAATTTATGACCCAATTTGTTTTCTTTTTTAAAACGGTTTCCTATTAAAAATAAAAAAAACTTGTTTGATTGTTAATTTGAATTACGTTTTTGTAAAATAAAAAATAGAAATATTTTTTTAAAACAAAAGAGTCAAAACAATTTTTACATTTTTATATATTTTTTCTATTTTTTGTTTTGTCAGTTTTTATAATTATTTTTTTTCTCTTGGTATTTATTTAATCTGGCATTGTTAGTTCTATTTATTAGAACCTAACTGAGTATTTTAATAACGGCTAAAACTAAAAATACAATCAGTCAAAATTAACAAAAGTAAGAAAATTAAAATTAAAAAAATGCCATGTTAAATACCGGTTTGCTCAATTTTATTTATTTATTTATTGGTCTTACTTGGTCGCTCTTGTGGATCCAAAATTACATTACTTTCTCTAGATAAGCATTTGCCCGATATATCTGTTATATAAATAATCATGTACATAATTAATAATAATGAATGAAAACTGTAATAATTAAACAAATTTTAGGTTAAGGTACCTTCGGATAAAAATTTGTTTTTTGCAATTAGGGTTTTTTTTCCAACAATTTTTCCATTAAGTTGTGATGTTATTTATTTATTTACTATTATGAATATTATCAAGTTCCGATGGTAGGTATCCATATTAGGGTATGTTTGGATTAGTATGAGAACTGTAAAAACTATTTTTTCAGTGTAACTCATGGTTTACAAAATCAGTACATGAGAGAAATTTTGTATTAACTTGTATAAACATACTTTTGTAACTCTACGGTAAACATGACCTTATAGTCATTGTGGCAGAGAGATCAAATCAACAGGGAATTTATGAATTAAGGTAAAATCACGATGAATAGAAATAGCCCTCAAATTAAGGATAACGATGAATCAATAGAGTCAAAAGATTTTTGGCATGAAACCAAATTAATCATCCCTAGATCTCTCCCTCCCTAAACTAAAATTAAGAATGGCTTACATTGAAAGGCTAATTAAAGAACAGAGTTTAAAATAAGTAAAAAAAAAAATCATAACTATGGAATCACTGTGAGATCTAACAATAAAGAAATAATATATGAGTGATCATAATCATTATAATCTTCATCTTCATCCCTGAGAGATCCAAAGCAGAGAGGGATTAATGGATTCAGGGTTGTCCTGGGCAGATCAATGGGATAGCCACCCTGATCCACCAGCCTATGATAAAGAAGACAAGAAGAAGACCAAGCTTGGATCTGCTAAGATCAAGAGCATCCTCTCCCTCAAGTGGATGAAAGACTTGGGCAACAAGAAATCCCAGAAATCATGAACAATATGTATTTATCACAGAAAAATTTAGATCTTCTGAAAGATTCCTATATATATATGTATATCTGTTTAGGAGTGAGAGGCTTGAGCGTTATACATGTTCATTACTATTCAACTTGAGAAGATTTGAATATTTTGTTTTCTTGCAAGGTATTATTGTTTAATTTAGATCCTGCCCCAACGAAGTGTGTGTTATATTGTTCAACTTGTTGAATAAAATAAATTTGCGTTTTTTTTTGCTTCATTAATGTAAAAGCCGCTCTCAGCTCTTTTAATATCTAAATTAGATAACTAATTTGTAAGGATTAAAGAAAATTAGTTAAATTATTTGTACAAGCTATGTGCTGATTTTATGAAACATTTTTAATCATTTTCATTGGAACTGCCAAAACTTTTTTAATGTGTGTAATTAATAATTTACTAGGGAAGATTTGAAGGAAAAATTATAAATTTGAGAGATAAAATAAATTAAAGTTTTACATGAAGTAAACTCCCCAACTACTTCCTACATTCAGGATTAGAAGTATCCATTACTCCTTCTAGTCCTTAATGAAAAGTTTGATAATTAATTTATAAATATTAAAAAAAGCATTGTTTCTTTGTGATAAATGTGTTCATTTCCCTGAAACATCCTATTTAACACTGCATTATAACTATTCTTTGATGGAAACCTTCTTACTATATGCAATTAATAATTATACTTTTAAAAAAATTATAAATTTAAGAGGTAAAGTTAATTAAAGCATTATATTTAGAATGAAAGTAAATCTATTTTGAAGCTTTTATACTTAGCTTAAAAGGCGTTACAGTAAAAGATGTTTTTTTGTTGAACTTTTGGGTCGTTGTTTCAACAGTTCTTTAACCGTTGAGTGCTGTCAAATAAAGAATGGTAGGGTTAACTGTCTTAGGCCAGAATCATAGAGATGCTGCCTTGGTGGAAGAACAATAACATAGAGAGAGCCTTGGGAACCAAAACGTAAAGAAACGTACAGAACCTTCTTCTTCTTTTTTTTGTGCTGTGGATAAAACTTTCCCATTTCCTTTGGCACAAGGAAGCTGGCTGCTAGCTTTGCAACCAAGTTTACATGCATTGCAAGTGAGCTCTGTTTTTTTTTCCTTGTGAGGGAAAACATCTTGGCAACTCTCATTTGTATCGCTTGAATACGACTAACAAAGAATAATAATGTTTTCTCAAAACCACAAACTATGGCAACTGGTGCGACTTTCTAGGTATAATATCAAATCTCTAACGAGCTCAGCTATATGTAACCTCAAAACACGATTCGTTTGTTTATATCTTTGTAAGGCATGAAACCGTACAAATTGATGGTAGCATCATCGATGTTTAAAAACTTGCTCTGTTCGTGAATGCAATTTAGCATAATGGTGTCAGCACAGGAGTTCATTAACCTAAATGCCCCACAAGACTGGTTCAAAACCCTTCTAATCATGAAACCATTATTCTGTCAGGTTGAAAATAATGCTTGTAGAATCAAAGTATACTACCAACTCCAGAAGCCAATGGCATATTTAAATTAAAGGTGAAAACTACTTTTTTAATTTAACTTTATGTTAAAGAAATTTTATTTTGATTTATAAAAACTTGCTTTTGTCATGCGACAAGGCACGAAGTCCTGATGTTAATCATAGAGAGCAAAACTTGTGATAATAGATTTCTGGTTAGAAGACCCTATTATCTCCAAGCTTCAACCACTTACGGCTAGATTCTTAGGTGTATAGCTAGAGCCTGAATTCTTATCCATTACATACACATATTTTGATTCAATTTATAAAGCCAGACAAAATTTCAAATACGAAGTGCAAAGAAACCATATCTTTATTACTCGTCTAGTCGTCTGATCCAAAGGGCTACTACCCCCTACATGACAAGCTTTCCATAGTCCAGACAGGACAGTCCTATCAAGGGACCAGAACTTGACCTACATAACCTAGGAACATGAAAGGGGGTGAATACTGGGAAAGACTAAGAGATACATTAGAACCAGTGATGCATTCTATTACAAGAAATCTGGCTACAGCAAAGCCTATACAACCAAAGTACATTGTAAAGGCTTATAGAAGAAAGTGGTTGAGGAGCACATTATTGTCAAAAGAAATTCTTCCGCAAATATACATATAACAGATTCTAGAGTTCATTTTATTTCACCTCACACATGTAGAAAGACACACATGTTGAAAGGGGTATAAGGTGAAAGGTGTCACTCGATATCCCCCTTCAATTATTATTTTGTCCCCTCCTCGGTATACAAGGAGGAAGAGGATAAACAAAATACATACACCAAAACACAGTGAATAGTAGCTAATCATGAAGGTCACATAGCAGCCAAAAAACCTCCAATTGCAGCATCCATAACGTAGACTGCCACGTAACCTGAAAAAAAAATGTCCATTACAACAATGGTGAGGTGATCGATAACCATAGTATGATGGAACCAATCGCCTCCCGGTTACTACTGATACAACGGAGCTTCTCCATACGTGCAGAACATAAGAAAACTGAAACCAATTCTGCTTCTCCCACGGTATGAAAACTCGGCCACTGTGAATGCACCAAACTTCCAGGTCCAGGAATTACAAAAAAGAATGTCACCTGAGTCCCAACACAACCCAACATTTCTTACATCTTCATGCAATTTTATTCTTGATAAGGACATCCTTAACTAATATGTTTCCGAGGAGTAAGCAGCCATCTCTCAAACATTTCCCCCCTTCTTAAGAGTTATATCTATAGAATCTTTCCGTGTTTTTCTCCTGTATCCGTTTTCTTTTCTTCTTTTCTTTTTTTTTTTGTATTTTTCTTCGGTAAGACAAACACCAAGTGTGATGATAGAAAACAGCAGGTGCATGACAGCAGAAGTTCGCAAACAGATGAACCTTGCGGCAATAATTCAGAGGTTCCTGACATTAGGCATATTTTTAGATGATACTAGAGTTTTGCTTGATCTTTGAATCGCCAGTGATTCTCTTCCTCATCAGAAAAATGAACTTACCACACTCACACATGTAATTTACCTTCAGCCCCTACCATGATAAAAGCCATGACCTGTTTAAAAAGAACAGAAGCCTTCTTATCTGGTTCCCTCTGTTGGTGCTTGACACTCTGCACAATCAGCGCAAAGTAGTTCAAGACAAAATGTTTCTTCATATTCATTGTCATTGATGCACTGCCCACACTGACTACACCGGGCTATACAAAGAGTGCATGCCCGGCACACCTGAGCAGTATGCCCCATCCCTTGACAACCCTCAGCTGGACAATCATAAACCAGCTTGAAACTCTGACATCTTGGACACATCTCAATATCTATGGCACAGTCATCATCATCGGACAAATATAAGTTCCCCCTATGATAAAAATGTGGTTTGCGAGACTTCTCCAACATCTGGCTATCAGTGCCTAACAAAAGCATCAATTCTTCAAAATGTTCTTCTGTAACACCATAAAGGCCACCTATGCGCAAGTGCTTCAATCCACGGCTACCAATGGACTTGAAATCCTTCAGGATACTCACAATACACTCAACATTGAGTCTTGTACATCCAGGAACACTCAACTGTAAAGTACAGAAAACAATTCAGCAGCTTTTCAATTTATGAATCTTGGCTAAACTAAAGTATTCAACGCTCAGAGTGGATAAAATATACAAACAGATCAACACAAAGTCACAAGACAGAAGAAGCTTTTACAAATACCACCTACCCTACTAAAAAAGTGCCCAGAGCTGTAAAAGGTATAAGCCATTAACTTATGTACATCTAAATGCATCAAAGTAGACAGTTGAACCATTATCTAATTTCAGATGGGACTATCGTCAACTGAATTTAATCACACTTACCATCAAAGTTTGGTCCAGCAGAGGGTTGCATAAAGCATTGCATGCAAAAAATTTGGTCAGGAATTTTTTTAGCGCAGAACATACAGCAGTAGCCATGCATATGCTGCCTAAAATCTAAGGAGAAAATTCATGCTTTTCCTACATAGAGCATAAAGGGCCATTCCAGTCCAAAAGAGTCTTGTCAATCATAAATAATCCTGAAGCCAGATCTATTTTGAATTTTGAAACAGATGAAGGAAGGGACAAAAAAGAATAATACACGCAACAATCTCTACATGTGATGACCCATAGGTTTCATGTTAACTGACTTGTAATTCTACAGAAAAGTACCAACTCAGGAGTTTTGAGATACATAGTGTGCAATATAAACATTAGATGTTAACAATTGTTGCAAAAATATTCAACTCAAGCACATAAAATCCAAATATACATACTTTAGGTTCAGGCCAAAAAGGACAAAAAAGTGTACATGAACTGCCAACTTTTATAATATCCAATTGAAAATCCAAAGGATCCTACGTCAGGTCATGCTCAGCTGCTCACCTTGGTTAAATTGGGATTGCTTTCAAGAACCTGCTTCAAACCATCATCTGTTATCCTTGTACACTCCACTAGGCTTAGGCACTGAAGATTACCTTCCGCCCTTTTAGTTAGTTGCAAAAGAATATCATCAGTAATCTTCTCATTGATAGGTTGGTCTATGTGGATGCTCTTCCACAAAAGAGGATCTCCTCGGACTACAGAATTCAGAGACTTGCAAACTCTCTCAACAGCAAGAAGATCACGCACACCCAAATAACCGAGAGCATAACCTAAGGCAGGGTGATAAGCTAGTTCATCTCCTTCTGAGTGATTCCCATCATTCCTGTACGTGTCAGTGGAAAAACAATCACTCCCTGAATGTTTATAGCCAAAGCTCAGCATTTCACCCGTGTTACAAGATGATCCAAAGTCATCATTGCACGAAGCAATTCCAACTTCTTTCTGAAGCGAGTCACCAAAACCACTTGGTATGTGTGGCTTGTTCTCAACGCACAAGCTGCCGGGAAACCCATGGAACCTCATGGCATTGTTCCAAATTAAGTTCAACCCAGCAACGAGCTGATAATTATCATCACTTGCCCCAACGTCCTTCCCTCTGTACCCAACGTAATCATCCAAATCCTCTAGCCATCCTGTGATGGCCGTGAAGGTAGTACTGATATCCATGCCAAAGGGATCCGCTGGCAAAAGATCAAGAACGTCCTTCGAGACAGACTCCTGCGAGCCAGGCCTCTCACACCTATCCCTTCCATAATCAAAGCAATTGTCGACATCGTGAGCCGCAAAGATGGGTCGATGAGAGAAGTTCAAGGCCATCTCATCTATCTCTGTACACCCCAACTAAACGATAATCCGCAAACCCTAATTTTTATCTTTTTTTTTTCTTTTGAGAAGGTGAACAATGGGTAGAGATGTAGAGCGGAAAAACAAAAGGAGAAATTAAAAGAAGGTTCTGGACGATCTAACAAGAAGAAAACCCTCGAATTCGGATGGCAAACTAAAACAACGCACCAAAATTTTCACCGAGTTTCCTGAGAAGAATTTGAGGAAAAAATAAAATAGCAAAAAAAAAAAAATTGAATCAGAAAACAATAATAGAATCCCAACATCAAATCAAATTGCTCTTATTTTTTCAGGTCCAACCCATAAGCCCTTGGGTTTGACAACAATAGAATAACAGGGCCACATAAAGATCTAACGACACGATATACAGATCAAAGGAAGATAAAATCGGAATAGAGAACAAAGAAAAATAGTGTATAGGCAGAGAAAACCAAACCTAAACAAATCCAGATGATGACGATGACAAAAGAACGAGAGAAACATAAAATTCCCCGACGCAGACACAATCGAGGAGGCGAAAGCAAAATCTCTCAGTATCGAATCCTAGCAACAAGATTGGATTTCGTTATTAATTCAGATTTGGATGAGAATAAGGAACGGAAGGGAACAAATTTTCTTTTTTTTTATAATAAAATTGTTGGGTTTGTTGGGGGGGTTTTCCCTCACTGGTGGAAAATTCGATCCGAGGAGAGAAAAGCCTGCGAGAGCTCACGACGACGGAAACAAAAGGAGAGAAGAACGAACAAGTAAAGAAAGGACGAGAGAAAATATAATAACAAAAACAATTTTTTAATAAAATGAAAAGAGAGAAAAAAATAATGTTTTTGGGGGAGAGAAAGTGAAGGGTAACGGCGAATTCTGCATTGTCCAATTTGGGAGAAACGGGGGCGGGGGGAGATGGACACGTGGCAGCAAGACAGAAAACATTCAACTTCTTCGCAACTTGATGTGGCGGGAGATGGACTTATCTGCTGCGGTGTGAGGGACGATTCACGGGGCCTCCTGCAATATACAATCTACCGTCAAAAAAAAAATAATGAATAAAAAGAAAAAAAAGGAACAAGACAAAAAAAAATCATAAGGCGCCCCAAAATTATCCAATCTTGTAGAGCATTTAGGGATCAGATTGAATTAAAGTTATCTGAATGTCCTTAATTTGAATTATAACTATACTACAGATAACTTCAACTTAGCAACTTAATTTGAAATATTGAAATTTTTTATTTTAAACTAGCCCTTAAATAAGATATGAAATTTCTGAACATAAATGGATAAATTTTAAAATATAATCTTGTTTTCTGGAATCTCATGAAAAATTGATTCATGGAGGTTGTTTACAAACAATTCTGATACAATGAAAAATTTTTATTATTATGATTATAAACTAAACCTAAAACAAGATGTGGATTTTCTGATGTAAATGGATGAATTTTTAAAAATAATATTTACTTCTGGAATCCTCATGAAAAATTGAGTTGCAATGGTTGTTTTCATACAATTATGATGTAACATCCTAAATTTTTATTTATAAGATTTAATTATCATTGTGAAATAATCATTTATTTATAAGGTTTAATTGTTATTTAGAATTAATACTTTTGTTAAGTATAATTTATTAGATAATCATTTGAATCAAAAAGATATTATCCTTGAGGTATATGAATTAAAGAAATAATGAATGAAAAAATAATATAATATATAAGAAAAGGGTGACGATATACAAAATACATGGGTATATATAAATGATCATTAGGTACAAAAATGTGCATGATCATTTAAAAATGGATATAAAATCACAGTTAATAGTTAAATCTTCAAGATCCAGTACACAAAAGTTATGGGTGAGATACCAGCCCATAGATCATTCACAATTCACAATATCATTCAAAATTAAGGTTTTTCTTAAATAAGATAAACATATCTTAGTTATATTAAGAACTAAATGAAGTATCCCATATCTATATAATAATAGGATAAATATTTAAAAATGCCCTTTATACTCTATGAAAAAAGCATCTAGCACCATAAATGATTATTAGGTGCAAAAATGCGTACAATCATTTAAAAATAAACCTAAAATATCATAACCATTAACTTTAACCATTGACATTAAGTGATACACCTGAAATATTTATGCCTCGTTTGGTACGCAGAATTCATTTTGATGGATATGGAAATGAATGTGGATGTGGAAGTGGAAATGGAAATGGAAATGAGGTTTAAAAGTATGTTTGATATGTTATGGAAATGAAGTATGATTTTTAGATGAAAAGACCTAAAAGCTCTTCTAAATTAAAAAATCCTTTTTTTTTAACTTTTAAAACTACCTAAATCAAATTAAAACATTCTTAGAAAAAATTTTAGATGGAATTATCAACATGGAATTGGAAATCCAAGCTTTTCATGTGGAAATGAAAATCCATGAGTTTAATGGAATTGGCTTCCATGTGGAAGCCAATTCCATCATACCAAACATGCATGGATATGGAAATCAATTCCATTTCCATATCCATGCCTTCAAATTCCATCAAACCAAACGGGTTAGTCTTTATCTAGGTGTGGCCTTTTTATGGGCTAAAATGGATGAATTTTGAAAAATAATCTTGATTTCTAAAACTCTAAAAAAAGTTTAAGCTTATAGGTTGTTTACACAAAATTCTGAAATAGTAAAAAAATTTCATTTTCTGACTCAAACTAGCCCGGATATAAGATGTGATCTTTCTAACTTTAAATTGATAAATTTTATAACATAATCTTGATTTATAGAATCTCATAAAAATTCGAGTCATGGAGGTTGTTTACAAACAACTCTGATATGATGAAAAATTTTCATTTTCTAATCCTAAACTAATGTTAAAACAAGATGTTCCTTTTTTAATTCAAATGTATGAATTAACAATATTTATTTCTGGAATCCTCATGAGAAATTGAGTTACAGTAATTGATTCCATACAATTCTAATACAGTGAAAATTTTTCATTCTTCTAACCCAACATCTCTAGCATTTAAGTCAAATTTTGAATAACTGTGTACATCTTTCACCCAACAATTGTTTATGATGTTAAGCTTTTTTCGCAAAAAAAAATAAAAATAATTTTTGAACTATAACCATATTAAAATTTTGGCAACAACTAATTTTTAGGACAAGTAGGTCATTTCACAAAAAATATTTAATTTTAGAGAGTTCACGAACTTTAGTCATTTTGAGGCATGATTTTAAAATTTTCATATTTCAATGTTGGTTATATGGTACATTGTAACATCCTAATTTTTATTTAGAGGATTTGATTATCTTTGAGAAATAATTATTTATTCAAAGGATTTGTTTGTTATTTAGGAATAATAATATAATCTGTTGGGTAATCTTTTGAAACAAAAAGAATCTATGATAATGTGATGCATACAAATCAATGAGGATTGCGTGTATAAAAATAATAATAATAAAAGAAAAAAGAAAGAAACTAAAAGGGAGAAAACAGACCACTTGAGGGGTACTATTTAAATGCCCCTCATGCCTCTCACATTATGCATAGGAAAATTAGGTCAGTCGTCAACATTCTCTTCTCCTGTCTCTCTCTCATGTGGCGTCTGCTCCTTTTTGGGTATAGAAGTTCTTTTGGAATCAATTAGATTGATTTGAGTGTGGTTGGTGCTTTTGTGACTTGAACTTTCGAGTATTTTGGAGTTGAGATAATCATCGTTAATTCATTTTATATGTTTGCATGGATTGTAAGGTATTTTCGATACCTCAATTATATATTACGGATCTTATCTCTATTTTTATATGTTCAATTATAGTAAAGTAGAAAGTATTTTCTTTATATATACACATAAATAATATGTTTTGCTTAAAGATATGTAGAATGAACTATTTATAATTTATTTTTATCTCTAATATATTGTGAATCTATGCATTTGTGGGGAATTGACATATTATGATGCATGGAAGTAGTTGGGTGATCTTGTAATGATGTGACTTGTGTAATGTATTGTGAATTTATCCGTAGTTACCTCCACTACTGATCATAGTGGTAGGATTATTGTGACTCACACTTTAGTGAGGAGTTGGCCTAAACCCAAGAGGGAAGCCTGAATTTATTGTGATACATACTCTAGTGGGGAGTCGGCCTAGAACCAGGACGGGAGGCCAAGATTTATTGTGACTCACACTCTAGTGGGGAGTCGGCCTAGATTCAGGAGGGAGGTCGGGATTTATTGTGACTCACACTCTAGTGGGGAGTCAGCCTAGACCCAGGAGGGAGGCCATGATTTATTGTGACTCACACTTAAGTGGGGAGTCGTGATGGAGTAATATGGAGGAGTAGGATGGATGGATCACTTGTGCATTCTGAATGTATTGATTGGAAAACCTTAATTTTGTTTGAATATTGTATATTAGCACTGCTTCACTGACTTATAATCCCGCATTGTATATTCTATGAATTGATTATTGGTTACTGAGACTATATGTCTCATCCTATCGATATTTATTTTTTCAGGAGAGGAATTTAGTGGCTCGAGGTGTGAAGGGAAGGGGCCAACAGATTGATAATAGCTATTACTGCAGGCTTAATAATTAAGCTATTTTAAGGAGAAAATGTATATTGCCAGACTTTA
>JANTPZ010017108.1:0-11080 GCA_025593235.1 Vachellia pachyceras | reverse complement strand
CAAAACACAGAACACCATACAATGAAGAAATTATTAATCTTCAACGTTAAATGATGAGAAAAAACAGAGCAAAGCGTAGACTGTGATTCAGGATTTATCCTCCCCCCTACTTGAAAGCTTGTCTGCTTCTTCCTCTTCAAGTTGAGCAGCAAAACCATTGATGTTTCTATTATAAGAATAAATTATTGCTTCTTGTGCTCTGACACGGCTGCCAAAGATAATATATTTAACACGTCATTTTCTTTCTTAGAGCATTTAGCAATTTGGGTTCAGATAAATCTTCAAATTCTATTATTTACCTTCCCAAGAGTGATCCCAACATATTGTGATGAGAAGTTGTGGCTGAGTCAAGATCAGCAGAGGTAGGGTTTGGGCCATGAGAATGTGACCCTAAGTACACAATGTAAGACTGCAAGTAGAAGAGTACAGATGTATTATTAGTACGCCAATTCTTTAGATTAAGCCTTTCACAAATATTTAGACCAAAAGCAGAGTAATGTTGTGTCTCACACACTTTTCAAACACTATGAAACCTTTTGAATTATACTCTGACACTACTCATTTGATCATGTCATATCATGTTCTGTAGATGTTAAAGAAAAAATATTAAGATCAATGCTTAATTATTTAAGGAAAGGGAACTCAAGAACATTCTCTAAAATGACAAGTAGATGAAAGTGACAGAATAAGAAGAAGAAGAAGAAGAAGAAGAAGAAGAAGAAGAAGAAGAAGACTTTACTTGTAATTCAATGTGAGAGAGTTTAAAAAAAGAATGAAGGAAAAGAACATAGAAGAAAAGTGCTTACGTTCTTTACGGCATGGATAGGTTGGAGACAGAAAGTGGACAGAAGAAATGCTGATAGAAGAAACTGAACAACAGAGGATTTCGCCATTGTTTCTTCTTTCAAGAAAACTTGAAGGCAAGCAGGCTTTGTTCTCCTTTGTTTCAAATGAACTTCACTGCACAGAAAGTTAACAATGAAAGAGATTATATTAAATGAATATTTCAGAGTCATTCACTCATTCTTCATTCACCAAAACATATTCATTGGAGTTAATTTAGCGCAACAATAAACATTTGTTTCTAAACGAAGATCGAAGGCAATCTGAATAAATGATCAATGAATGAGTAACCACATGTTAACCCTTTTTTTAAAAAAAAAAATCTCGAGATTCTCGCATTAATGGCTAAAACTTGCCAAAAAAAATGTTTGACACGCAAACACTGATAATCCAGACATGATTTTGGAACGTCATAGAGAAGTACTTTTACACAAGTCGAAATAAATATGTGGAGAAGATCATTCCATTTTACAGAAAAATATTGTTAAATGTACGTTTGATTTTTGAAAACGTCATTCCAAACAAATCCTTTACGGATTACTATTAACTTAGTAGTATACTTATACGCCGAATCCCAGAAAGTGAATGTTGATTCTTTCTTTCTTGCCAAAGATTGAATTTTGGTACGTACTTTGGACTTCTACTTATTCATTTGTTTCATGTATCCATTCAATTTCAGTTATTAATTTTATTTTTCCGGTTAAAAATAGCATATTATTAGGAGTTCGTTTTGAACTAGATTTATGGCGTTTCCTTGGTTTTTAGTGTTTTATAATTATATTTTAAACTAAAATTTAAATTTCGTAAACATTTTACACCCATAACTTATCATTTACATGATAATTAATTTTAAATGGATGGTTAGAAAAAGTATGGGTTAAGATTTTTTAAACAGTTAATTTATTGGTCATGTTATATTATTTTTTTGTCTTGTATAGTTACTTGGGAACCCATTATAAAGGCGAACATTGTGGTGCTTGCATGAATGAGTTTATATCCATGATCCAAAAGAAAAGAACAGGTTTTTATAATAATAATAATAATTTGATAATTGGATAGGTTTTTGTTGTACAGTATTTTGTACATGCTTAATGCTATTACTGTGTGTCCGTTTGGAAACGCGGTAAAACTTATTTACTCCTAAAAAGTACATTCGACATTGTTTTTATAAAACGAGATAATCTACTCCACATATTTACTTCAAATTACGTACGTAAAAGCCCAATAATCCGCCCATTTGAATGAACAAAGCTGTCTCTTATTATCTCCATTAATAGCTGTTCAATTGTTATTGGGAGGGAGGCACTGGAGTAGTTATCACTTATCAATGTGTCTTATGTGTCCCATTAAATAGAGACCTTTCCTTCTGATTTGTCTCTGATTCTTTTTTTTTGTTGTTGCTCGAACCAAGAATACATCATATTGCAATCAAAAGAGAATTACAAACACTAATAAGAAACCAGGCCCAGCAACCAAACTAAAAGAAACACACAAGACACAGTCCAATATAAACAACAGGAAGAAATAAGCAAATAAACGATTAACATTATAGTAGAAATAGACTCTAATGCCAACAATCAAGAAGATCTTTGTCTGCGAGGGAGCTCGATGAACCCGATTGAACAGGTAAGAGCATACCACTAAAGCTTTGACGAACCACACGGCTGCCAAATATGCTTCCAAGGGAAACCATATAACATAATGGTTCTTTACCAAATTCCTTGAGTGAAGAAACTCAAGGAGAGCACCAACCAACGAGAAAGGAAGAAAGGCACACTTATCTAGATAATAAAGGGTAGAATCACTACTCCAGCCCAAAGATGAACAATGCTTCCATACATACTGAACATGCACATGATTTGCCAAAATAAGAACAGTGCAACCAATCACACTGAACAGGCACATGTGAAGCCCTCTATGAATAGTACGTACAATCCCATTGATCAGACCTAAGCTAATGATTCCACCATTATCGTTATACAACCTTGCATTTGACTTTCGAAACACTAGCACATCAGCCTTCAACCAAAAAACATATCCCTCAAACCAACCGAACCTTCTTAGCAAAAGATTCAGCAGCCATAAATATTGAACTAGGAGCTGCCATTCCTTTTCTTTTCAGCCTGGCATCTATCCTCACCAATTCCAATAGACCAATGAGACCAAGTGAAATATTCCTTAGATTAAAACCTTCTCTTATCACCATGTAATTACTCCAGATCTCATTGTAATGGAAAATAAAACTTACTACATCAGGTTTCAACACTTCAATATAATTAACAATGCTTAACAAAGTATATCCACCAACAAAATCAGCCCCACTATCCTTTGGCACCCTAAAAACCGAACCAACTCTATGAGGAGCTTCAAGAATATAAAGAGAGCATCTTACCTCAAAGTCCCCTGCATTTAACATCCTCGTCTTTGAGATCCTCTGCTCCACATCCTCTCTGCCTGAACTTCTACCTGCCTGAGCCCCAAGTTTTCCATCAGATTTCCATTGCGCTAAATCACAATAACCAGCTGGATTCCACTTCTGAATAGCACCATTCCCTCCACCACTCTGTGAGTCCAAATCGGCATCATCAGCATTCATCTTCTCTGAGTCTACTGAACATGGAGCTGTGGCTGAGAACGAATCAGTTGTTGATAGATTTATGCCAGCAACGCTATTATGACTCGAAATGTTGCTTCTGCAACTCCTCCCAGCCTTGTTGATGAGAAGACGCTTGAAAACTGGAAAAAATTGCAGAAATAACGCAAAGAAACCAAGGCTCTCACCCAATCCAGTGGCGGCATCAATGAGTTGATTCTTGAGTCTCCCTTCGCAAGGCTTCCCAAAAATCGCCTCCCCCAACCATGGAGGCACCCATCGGAGGTCGTTATTGGAGGTCATTACACCGGCGCAGTCATCGCAAATATCTAAGCAACTGCAGCCTTTGCCACAATGCTTGCCCCCATCTGATAGACTCTTTTGAACCTTAACTTGCGCAAATCCCACCATTTCGACACAATCCAAGCACTCGCTAGGATGAGAAAAATAGATGCTCCAAGAAAGAGAAGAGATCGATGGCTTGACAGTAGCCTCACTAACCCTCGATGCCGCGAGAAAGAACCCTACCGAGAGGGATGAAACCCTAGCAGAGCAGGGACATGTTATATGTTATATTGATTTGTCTCTGATTCATAAACTATATCCCTCGGATTATTTTTCGCATATATTTGGGACCGACTTCTCAGCTCCAGAATATCTCTTGACCTTGTTTCTTTTCCCCTTTCTATTTCATATGGAAGCCAATGCTGCCCTCTTACTGATCAGTACCATACAGCAAAAAACTATAAAAAAAAAGCTGTAGATGGTAGATTAATTTTCACTTGGTCCGTTGTTTGGATTATGTATCGGTACTCATTTGAGACTTCTGTATATGATTCATCTTGTTAAGTTACAGACTTGGTCCTTATATTTTCACCTTGCTTTGAATTTGATTCCTGAGAAGTGTGAGTAGTTGAACCAAAAGATCCATAAAACAAGGGCCAAATATATAACTTAATGAAGTTGTTTTTTATGCCTTCCTGTTTCCAACCTAAATGCTTGAGTACCTTGAGAGGATTCAAAATCTATATGTAATGGCCTCTACAAGGTCGCTGTGTGATCTTTTCTGTTCATTAGCTTGGTCCTTCGCATGAATCGAAGAATCATACAGGGTTTTAGAATGATGAAACTTTTGATCCAAAAAAAAACAAGAAGAATGATGAAACTTGGAAGGCACATACAACAAATCACTTCAATCTTTGTTTTGTGTTATGAGAAATCTCAAGGTTTCTCTCTGCACATCAACCATGAGAGTTTTGGCACAACCAAGTTGAAGATTTTGAACTCTAATGAGAGTAAACAGATTGTTATAAGATTAGAAAGCTGAGGGTATTAGCTATTATGTTGTGTTGACATGTTTGCCCATATTTCTTGCTTTGGTTTGTGTTCTTGATAAATCCTTTATTTGGAAAAATGTCTTTGCTAACAAATTTGCTTAAATGGGGTGCAGATGATGAAGATTGGAATAATTTTCAAATTTAAGCATTAGAGACTTGAAAACCATCGGCTTTCTTTGCCTTCTCCTGAATTCATAATTTGTCTGTTTCTTTTTCGCTGCACATATTGGGGAGACCGGATCTTAATCTGCCATTAGACACGTGACATTTTTATGAACATGGTATACTGGTTCTATATGTCCCACTATACAGTCATTTTCAAGTTGATCAGAGAGTACTAAATTGCAATATCGTCAGAGCCAATAGGGTTCTTGAAATTTTTGTTTTTTCCATTCACATATAGTATACATTTTTTCTTCCAATCAAGAATGATTTGGTCTATGTGCTTAGGGCATTACATAAATATGTACATTGGAATCATAACAAATTCCAATATGGGGAAAAGAATAGCATTCCTGGAAACAAATCCTTCAAAAAAAATAAAAATAAAAATCCAAGCATCCCGTTTGATGGGTTTGTTTGTTATAATAAACCCTTTCTTCTTCTCCTTCTTAAAAATAGGAAGATCTTCAGAACCCTCTCCAGGCATTAAGAACTTCATGGAAGATTTCAGCAATCAGATCCCTATCTGCACCCTGCAGGAAGGAGTTGAGATCTTCACGAATGTCGAATATTTTCCCAAATTTCACAAGATATCGTAAACAGCTGCTCTTCAATTTTGGTAATTGGTACAGGGATGCATTTTGAAGCCTCTCAAGAACATTTTTGGTATCAATATCTTCTACAAGGCTTTCATGGCATGCCTCTTTCAGGTCAGATATGTCATACTTGTCAGCAGCATGAAGAAGGGCAAGCCTGTGTGTGAGAAATTCTTCAGTTCTTATGCTACCATAAAGATAACTGAGGAATGCCTGGCAAGCATCAATGGACATGTCTTCAATGTTTATGGTTGATAGCTCCTTCTCCTTAAGGTTATGCGAGAACATGCTGCGAAAGACAGGAGATCGAGCAGCAAGAACAGCACGATGAGCTCCAATGCTTCCATCAGATGCATTGATCACTATGTCTGTGTGGATTCCTTCAGTTAGCATACGACCAAGAGCTTCAAGAGCTGTTGCATTAGAAGCCTTTGGTGTAAGTCCTTCGGCCCAGATAGAGCAAGGTTCTCCACCCTACGTTACACCAGCAAATTGTGGACGAGGTAAGCAACTAGTAAAGGTTGAGTAATCTGTTCAAAATCTTTGCTTGACTATTCCCACTGATTATTTATCAGCAAAAGGAATTGATAAAGCGGTCGAGATTATAGTAGTGGAGTATATAATGTTCTCAAAGCAATCATCATTTCCTAGGATTTCTACATGGCAAACTGAGGCAAAGTAAAAGTCAAGAGAAGTGTACGTTTGAGGATGCGGTCTTCAAATCAAGGAACTCAACGTCAATAATAAATTTCCCAGTTACTGGAACCTCAAGCGCCCAAACAAAGTCTTCACTGTTCTTGATCAATCTGTCTTTTACTACTGCATCATGGTAAAGTCAAAAAATAAGAAAAATGTTGCCTTGTTAAGAATCTTAAGATACTAAACGCACTCACAAGGGAAGATTATTGGCAATTCTGAGTATTAAGAAGCATTGGGATAAGGCATAATAGTTTTTCTAGTTTCTGATTCAACTTTCAAAGCATTAGCCCCTGGCAACGAGGGGGTCAAATATTGCATAGTGGAACACAGAAACTTCCGACCATTAGAACATATCCCCTTTCTCAAAAATAACACTGAATTAACACGAAAACGGATTCGGGTAATTATCAAGTTCCGTTCTATAACAAGATTTTCACTGAGTTTGTAATCATTAAGGTAAAACTTTTACAGAATATAGATTATGATTACAAAAAGATTATTTCTGGAATTAAGGAGTGGGAAAGAAGAGAGCAGAACTATGGTTACCTGGATGGATCAAGGCCTTGCGATCCGCAGCAGAACTAACGACCCGAATGATGAAAGATGCAATCGGGGGGTTGTCTCTGGTTAGATTCGATATTTCCGGATATAATTTTATAAACAAAACCCTGTTCTTCTCCACGGCCAAATGCCTTCACTTAAAAGAAATAAAGTAACTCAGTCTATTTCGAGTAGAGAACTGTCTCTCATTTTCTTAGCTACCAAACGCTTTATTACAATTTACTGTGAATAGATTGGGATGAGCAACATACCAATTCCACTTGCCGATCTTGAAAGCATCAGATTTGCGGTAAGTACAGGTAGGAGGGTTTTCGATTCTCCATTGGGCGAGACGCGAAGTTGTTTCGACTCTGTAAGCAGAATCGCTCATCCTACCAGAAAAAGCAAGAGCCACCGTAATTTCATGGATGCAATCGAAGATACCCTCCAACAGAAACTCGCCAGGCTTTCCCAGGTTGACTACTTATTAAACCCTCTCTCTTCATTCATAAACAAGGATTATACTCCGTTTCTCTCACTGGCCCAGTCCCCCAATAAAAAACACAACCCCAGAAATGGTACAAAATATCCAATCTGGGGGTTTGATTATTTCTTATTTTCTCCCAATGGTTTCAGGCACGCAGGTATTTCGGAGTTGCTTTTACTCCATTGATGGTGAACTTTTCCGGGAAGGGAGAGAGAGTGAGAAAATAATATCGTATTTTATGCAAAGCTGGGGAGGAAGGGGGGAGGGGGTGTTGAACCAGAGGGAAGGATTTGGTGGTATTGTTGGCTTACACAGCAATTTTATTGGTGTGAGATGGTGATGGGTGAGAGACATATATGGCTGATTGTTGATTGCTTATCATTGATTCGTTGATGGTAATACGAGAAGGATACGTGGATTGAAGTATTGTGACATTACGGCATCTGCTTGCAAGGGAAAAGCATATTTTTATTTTGGCGCTCTGAAGCAAAGTATCCAATCTATTTCTGTCCTTTGCAAATCTCCAAATCTCCATTACTCTTTGGATTGTTGGAAAAGCATATACCTTGTTTCACCACTCAAAACATAAATTGCCTCTCCGATTGGTTTCTCGTTCTGATTCTCTCAGAACTTGTAGGTAATGAATTACCAGAAGCGAGTAATACTGTATTAGTGTATTATTTTATTCTGAATTACATATTAGTGGACAAATTGTAATGGGTAAGTTGTAACAGTCCATCTTGGTCCACAATTCAAGAAAATCAGTTTCATACGACTTGCCCATTCCTCCATGTTGATGTTACTAGCGGACCAATAAATTCGCTTCACGTTTTAGCCATATCTGCTCCCTTGACCTTTTCTGCAAAACCAGTTAAACATCAAGCTGCTCGTCTCAGAGAGTTCAACTTTATAGTTCAAACTTTATGGTTTTACAGAAAGATGTTGAAGAAAAGCCGACTGCATTAATGGGTTAACAGGTGAATTTATAGTTCAACTTTATCTTGCAAGTTCAGAAAATCATTAGCTAACTCTATAGATAATTAGATATAACAGGTGAGAGTTTAGTGGTTATGGACCTATGGTCGTTATTATTACTTCAGCAAGTTTCTCAGGGTCAGTGAGCTTACATTTGTTTCTTCTCTCTTCTCTTCGGATCTGTTCAAGATAAGACAATTGAAGCTTGTCTTTGTGGGAGGAATTTTAAAAATTCCAAAAATAAAGTTAATTTAAGAATCATTCCTTTAGGAATTAGCCACGTCTCACTGTTAGTAGTAGATAGCATTTGACTATTTCATATTAGTAGGTCTCTCAAAAGTTAAAACATATCTAACATGACACGTATGAAGACAATTTTTTCCTCCATCTTCTTGTTCGCATGAATAAAAATATTGTATCAGATTAAATTTTGAAACTTCAAAAATCATAATCGTTTTCTAATAATATAACTAATATCAAGTTTTTTTTTTGAAAATATTGTTTCTAAATTTTAAGAAATCTAATATAAAATTGTTTAAAAGTATATCCTTCTTAGAGTTTAAGGTGCAAAAGATGAAGGGCATTTTTGAACTTTACTTAGAATTTAATGACTTCAATATTAACATTGATTCTTAAAAATAATTAAGATGTTAAAGATTATTGTGATTTTCCCTAAATTATTATAATTTAAAGTTGAGATTTTTTGCGCTGCCAAAAAAAATTGAAATCTCTCTCTCTCTCTCACCTACCATTTTAGGCGCCATCTCTTTATTACCCATCTAAAAGTCAAGCGAGAGATTTATAACGGAAGGTGTGGTATTTTATGGTAGAATTCAGTCATTATCCCCATACTTTAAATTATTTTTAATTCAATCCCTCAACGTATGTTAGCCCCCACACCTAAAATCTTTTTACAAGGTAGTCCTCACAAGTGGAATGATGATAGTAACCATTGAACTCATGCTGCTGTGGCAACCAGAGTTGGCACAAGGTATCTGATAGCATCAGGCCATATGGACAATAAAAAATGTCAAAGATAACAAATTATAAGGACTAGCTCTGCAAATGATAAAGTTTATTAGAAGTGTTTGCAATTTTTTTAAAAGCATAGGGATATGTTTAGAAATAGGTGTAATAAGATTGTGACATACATGAGTAAAGCTTCTTCATTCAGAAAAGAGTTAAGGGCTGATGGCCTTACAGCCTAGCGGCAAGTAAATTTTTTGTAAGTAGGAGCTTTGAATTCGATCTCATTAATTAGTGTTTGGCTCTCTAATTAAAAGGGTGAAAAAAAAGAGGAAAAGAAAAATAAAGATAATAAAGAGAAGAAAACTGGTAACTTTTGACTTTCATGTGGAAGCAACGACCATCCAACTTTATTTTGACGATGAATTACATTAATTAATGAAGATTATTATTAGGTAACAAAGCTAAAAAAAAAGAAGAAGAAGAGTCGCTTGCCATCAAATCCAAGTGGAAGCAATTCAACATGATTACTCCAAATCAACAGAGACATCAAATGATGGGCCCCTCACAATCCAAGGGCAAAGAATCTAACTCTTGATTCATTGGGATCTATCCTTATTAGCGCTGGTAAAGCGGGTTAGCCCGCGGGTTACGGGCTGGCCCGCGCAAACCCGCCAACCACATCTCTGGTGGCTGGCTGCATTTCTGCAGCTCGCACCGTTTCTGGCGGGTTGGCGGACCATCAGAAATTTTTTTTTGAAATTAAAATTTTATATTTTTTTCCTTTTTTTAAATTTTTATCATAAAATTATATAGTCATATGATTCTTTTTCCATCAATAAATTTTTAATAATACTTTTTTTATAATTTTTCAAAAAATATCAATATTAATGTTTTGTTATAATTTTAAATACAGTATTATAGGAAGTTGATATAAAAAAATAAGATATTTAATGCTATTTTTTAATATATTACGTATTATTTATCATAAAAATAGAATTTAATGTTACTTTTTACCCTTATAAAAATCATTAAAATGAAAAAAGTAAATATATATAAGATATAATAATTAAAAATTAAAAAAATAAAATAAAGGACGGCTGGCGGGCTAGCGTTTGCCAGCCTAAGCCCGCCAAATCTGACGGGCTGACGGGTTGGGCCTGCGGGTCCAACCCGTATTACCGGTACTAATCCTTATGGACACTGGAGTAAATCCTTTGATCTGATTATATGAATAGATAAGGTAACCCAGCTTCACTTTTGATTCACATCAAATGGTTTTTTTTCCTGACATCAAATGATATTTTTAGACGGTGAGATGTGCCCAAACTATGATCATGAAGCTGATTGGACGCAGTGGAATCTTAAAAGATTCAATTGTTTCTGTCCTTCAAAAATATTCAATTTCACCATAATTTTTTTTGGGTTAATTTTTTTTTAAAGAAAAGTTACCCGTTTTTGTGGTTGTTTTGTAAGTGCCACGCTCTATCTTGGTTAAATCGCCTCAATTGATACTTATTAACTCACCCTTCATCTCTTGGCAACTATTAATTTTTGTTATGAAGACCAATTTTTTAAAAAAGAAATAAATATAGATATTCTAAATTTTAAGATAATGCAAAAAAAAATAATGAATCAACATTGAAGATATATTTAATTCATGCTCTGATGCTCATGTTTCTATTAGATTTTTGTTTTTACCTCCAGCGTTCTAAAACTTCATTACAGTAAAACTATGGTTTCACTATAAAGCCAAAAAAAGAAATACAAAGGTTTTTCCTTTTATTTTAAACAAATTGAAGTGGGTTGAAATTATGTCAACAATATTGGGTTTGTTTGGATAGCCCATTGGGAGAACGGACACAGATTCCGAGGTAAATAT
>JANTPZ010017107.1:0-10936 GCA_025593235.1 Vachellia pachyceras | reverse complement strand
AAAATACATCAATACATTCTTCATTGATGAGAAAATTCAATTTTCTCGATTCATCTACAAATTACAAGTCGTAGATGATAAAATATGGTTCGATTTCTACTACCATACCTTTGGGTTTAGAAGTTTCGTCGACGTCCATCTTCAATTTTCAGTCTTTCTTTTGGCCCCCGAAGATGTTAGAGCTTTACCTGGAAACGTTCCCTACAGCGTTCACACTTCAATTGCCGCTCTCAGACTCCATTGAAGGCCAGAGCTTCTCAAACACATATGGACTTCTATTCACTGAGCCTGGAGGATAACGCTTGTACACAAAAGAAATCCCATTTTTTCTACTAACAGAATCAAAAGTCAACAAACCCATATACAGCAACATCCCAGAAATATACAACAGAGGTGCAAACCTTCTTCTGAAAACTGCCGACATAATTCCAAAGAGTAACTTCTCCAGAGTGCGCTCCTAGGAACCCCCGATTCCGCCACCGACAAACCCATTAGCACAGCCATTGCTCTTGCTCCGGCCATGACGGAACCGAGGTGATGATTAAAACGACGGTGACTCCTTCAGGCGAGCAGCGCGACGGCGAATGCTGGGTCCACGCTTTTCAAACGAATGGAGGCAAATGAGATTGTTTGGGACCAACTTCAACTTCACCTTTCATTGAGAGTGGGGGCAATTTTGACTTTTCACAAGTTTAATGTATGACAAAAAGGTCCCATGGGACTTGAGAGCAAAACTTATAATGTTTAGGACCATTTTGTAATAAAAGCTCTTACTTGGGACTTGTTTGTTATTTTCCCAAATAAATACACCAAATCTATCATGCCAATTTCTTATCTTCATTATTGTGCTAATTTCAAAAAACTTATTTACTCCCCATAAACACGTTCAAAATAATTTATTTGATTTATAAACCGATATATAATCTAATTATACACATAATTATTTCAGAAAGATCATGTAACATATATTATAATTAAGTAATTTAATTAATTTTCTTAGTATCTTTAAATTAGTAAACTACATTTTATATTAAAGTGCCAGATAGGATAGGAGTTGGAAATTAAACCTCAACTACATTCTTTAAGAGGATGAAAGCATATGTCACTGCCACTAACTTAAATTAGTAAAAAAAAACAATTTAAATGTGTAATGTAAAGACATTTAAATATTATAGATCATTCAAAACATGGAAAAATTTTAAACATTAGGAAAATATAATACACCATTTAAATTTACAAACTTGAAGAGTAGAAAAGAACAATAATTTAAAAGACAATAAAACATGTAATCTATTCAAAGGTACAACTATAACATAGGAAGAAAGGCCCATTTGTATCAGCGGTAAAAGTTACTTTTTCAACGTAATTTAAGGTTTTATGATGTAGACGTGTGAGAGAAATTTCGTATCGGCTTGCATGAAAGTGTGTGTATGTACAGTTAGCGTATGAAAGAGATTGCATTTTGAACCTCTGTATGCATTAGGGTTGCATTGTATTGTTATGGTTTTATCTCTTTTTTTTTTTGGTAATGATATTGTTATGGCTTTGATTATATAGATTGATGACTTATTGAATATTTTTTTAGTTTACTTTTATTTTTATCAAATTAAAAAATGGATTTTAGAAGGAATTGATTGAGAGATTTAGAACCTGTTTGTTTCTATTTTCTTGTTTTAAAAAATTATTTATAAACCTTTTTTTAAAAAAACAACTTTTACAAAGCAAAACAAAAAAATCCATTTGGATAATTGTTTTTTAATACATGTGTGTGTATATATATATGTGAAAATAAATATACTCATACCAAAGATAAAATTTTCATGATAACTCAAGTTTTTTAATGGAAAAAAACGCCATCAAACTAGAAGAAAACAATTTTGTAATTTTCCCAAACAAAAATTAAGAAATGAGAAAATAAGTTTTGACAAATAGAATCAAACACCCTCTTGTAATTTTCTTAATTATGATATGCATGTAAAGTTGTTTTTTTTGTTATAACATGTAGAGTTTCTATTAAATGCTTATAATAAAAATCGAATGGAGTAATAAATCTATGAATATTTAGACAAAAAGAATAATAAATCTACGAATATAAATAAGGCCTAAGAAGTAAAAGTCATTTTACCCAATACACATAACGATGACTGGATCAACTTATGGATATGAGGCAGCTTTATGTTTTTTCAGATTTATGGGCTTGCAGGCTCTTCTCCATTCTGACACAAATACATTTTGTTCAAACAATGTACAAAAAACCGATTTTTTGTAAAGCCCAAATATTCGGTTTCAGGCCCAGACATTACTGTTAAATATTTGAACATAAAAGTGACACAGTAGTGTCTGGGCCTTGAATATTTTTTTTGATAAAAGTCTGGGCCTTGAATATTTATCCTCCCTTTAGAATAAGCTAATGGCAGGCCGAGACACTAATGTGACTCTGTGTGAGGCCCCATGTCCTCTATTTTTTTTTCTAAGAATCAAAGTGCTAACCATCATGCTAAAAGTTTAAACCGATAAAAAGGACACTTCAATTCTTTAACCCAGATTGAACATGGGCACACTAGTATTCTATGACCTTGTGGTCTATCTGATTGAATACGTTCCATAGAGTCTAAATCTAGGACACATCAACTGCTTAAGGATCTGTTTGAATGAACCATAGAAACTACTTTGTCAATATAATTTACAAAATGTAAAGTTATCATGTGAGATGAATTTTGTCCCGATTCATATAAACATGTCCGGTTAATCGCAGACATCAGCCTAAGTCGATGGGGATAGAAAACTTCTAAAACGTACACTCCAATTCTTTAATTCAGATTAAACATTAGCACACTAGTCTTCTATGACTTTGTGGCCCATCTAATTGAATCCAATCCACACATCTGATCCAGAAAGCATCAACTGACTCTTGAATTAATGCCTTATGGGATTGAAACCTTATCACACAATGAATGGATGAAAATAGAGGGGGAGTAAGGGCTTGTTTCAATGAACGATAGAAGTTACTTTTTCGATATAATTTATAAACTATAAAGTAATAATCTGAAACAAATTTTATCATGATTCATATAAACGTGACCGGTTCATCGCAAACATCGGCCTAAGTTGATGTGGGGCCCAGGAGCATTTGTGATGACTGATGAATGAAGAGATAAATATGAAGAGAGACATTAAAGGATGAAGGTGTCGTCGTCCTTGCTTGTTTCTGATAGCCCTTCATTTTTTTAGACTTTATTGCCTTCGTCCTCTCTCTCTCTCTCTCTCTCTCTCTCTCTCATCCTCACGTGTGACTTGTTCACTTTTTTTTGTTCATGCCAAATCTCTATCACAATTCGGCGCTTATTATTTCACACACATAAATTCTCGGGAGAAGTACCCAAAATTCTCAACTAAGGGAATGTATTACAAAATGATCCCAAAAAGTTGTTAATGGAAAGTTGAGAAGCACAATTTACAAATGAAACAACTACTATTTACAACCTCTTGGGACAATTTTGTAATAAATTCATTTATTTGGGATCTCTAGATAATTCTCTCTAAATTCTTGGTTTGCATCAAAATTTATGTTTAATATACAGTTGTAATATGAGAACATAAGGCTAAATATTTCACGCTTCTATACTCCATGCTTCATGGTTCTTGTTTGTAACCGTTGGATAATGTATGTCACTATTTAACGCGGGGGTTAAAAAAAATACTTCAAAACGCGTTTGAAAATGTACATCTAAAATTATTTTAGGATGTTGGATGTATATGAAAAAATACTCGATGATCCGAGATGTGCTTTAACCCTATTACACATGATATTATACATGGATGGAAAGACACGGAGGGTTACGGGCATAATAAATTTTTATGTTGATAATAAATAAATTTTATTTCATCATTAACTGCTTGTGCATAATTAACAAAACTAAAAGAACCCAATAGAAAAAGGGGGAAAAAGCTATATAGCTGAGGAATTAAGCTTTTTTCTGATAAATTATTTGGTTTATGATACTCATTCCAATGACTCAAGTTAAGCCCTAAGTTAGAGAAGTTCTGTCATTGTGAGTTTTCTTTTAAAATCTGAGAATTGCTGAAATGGTTTTTTTTTTTAGAGATTTTATTGTGGTATAAATGAAATACTAAATAGATAAAAAATTTTATCGGACAATTTAAAGTTTTATATGATTTAAATTGTTAGTCAAATTAAATATTTAATCTTTTAAGTTTATATCGAATTTTAATCTAATTTCTTATGTTTACATAATGAATTAGGATTTGTGGTTTTTCCCGTCATATGTGTCTCAAATAAGTAAAATAGAACTTCAATTGCCGATTAAAAAGTAATGAGAAATAAAAGATCGAAATATAAAAGAAAGTGCAAATTAAATATGTAAATTTTAGAGGGACAAGAATAGTGTGATAATAATAATGTTGGATCATCAAAATTTGAAAGTACAATATGATCTAAGATTATCTGCATTAAAATAAGAATATATATATATAATAAGAATGTTTTGGAACAGCAAGAAATAAAAATACAGGGTTAATCATCATTTTGCCCCAAAAGTTTTTACAAAGTATCACTAGACACCACTAAACTTTTTGGATGCAATATCACCCTGAATAATTTAAATAGACTCAATTTCGACCCACCATTAATTAACTATTAGTTTTTACCTTAATTTGATTGGGTTACATAACGGTCAACTAACGTTATGGGGTGAAATTGTTATATTTTATACTTTCAAGATAACAAGAACCTATTTAAAACTTCCAAAATGATATTACACCCAAAAGATTTCATGCTACTCTGTGATACTTCGCTAAAATTATCGGAATAAAAATTACCTTTAACCCTAAAAATATATGTCCATGTCCCTCTTAGCTAGCACGGAATCTAATTTCTTTAAAACGGACCTGTGATTCATTTTAAAGTGCATATATCATGTTTATCCATTATAAGAAACAATTATCAAAATAAATTTTAATGCCTAAAATTTCAAAAATATCAGTGTATCATAATTGCTTTGAGTGGGACCATTGACAATGAAAGAAAATCTCAGCGACAAAGAGATTGAGAGAAAGGGCATTTATTGAGGATAGTAGCATATAGTATGATTATCCATCTTTTGTGGAGAAATTAAGAAATTGATTCACATTTTTTATTTTTAAAAATATATGTTGATTTCTCTAAAGTACAGCCATTTTAATTATTTACCCCTTATATACTTAGCATAGAAGATAATTTACTTTTTTAACATATTAAAAATAAAATAAATTACTTAATTATAACATATATTCTTAAATATTAATGTGCATTATTAGATTATATATCATTTTATAAATAAAAAATTATTTTAAAATAATAAAAAAATATATTAGTTAGTTTTCTTAATCTCTTAAAAAAATCATTTATTTTATAAGTCAGACAAATTATTATAAAAATGACCGCAAGTAGTATATTGAAAACTACCCACTCCATGAAAAAAATTATTTTATTATGTTCAATTAATAGGGATGATTTAAAAAATATAAATTATGAAGATAAAGTTAATTGGGATATTATTGTGTTTTAGATCAATGTAAAATTATCTACTAGTTCTTTACATTTAGGTCTAAATAGAGTATAATAAATGTTGGAATTATATGTGGGTGTGTATTAAAAGGAAGAGGAAGTTCCACTTTGTGTAAAACAAGAAAGGCAAAGAAGTCCCACATTGCTTGGAAGAATGAGAGCATTGTCATGTGGAACTTATAAATACCATGCTCCACTATTGAGGAAGTAGCACTAAGCTCTTGACCAAGTTTCAGAGCTTCTCTCTTCTCTTCCTCTTTGCTTCCTGCTCTTTATTTTCTGTTGTTCTGCTACGTTGCTTCGGTAAGAAGAGTCCGTTTAATCCTGGGGAGTCACCGACTTATGGCGGAATAACTCTTTAGGACAGTGTCCTCGGGCACAACTCGGATTAGATATCTTCTAAATATTGTTATTATTTTCCTACAATCTAAGAGTTATGTTGCAACTCTTTTTCTTGCAGATGTTGCTGTCAACAGGATGAACACAACATTGTGGAGGAGATCAAGAATCCACTGAGTTATTTCAGATTTTACGTGCAGATTCCAACAATCTAAAGAGTTATTACTCGCTAGATTTGTGAAGCGCGTTATGACAAAGAAAATGAGATAAGTTTTAATTTCAATCTCAGCCTCCTTTTATTAATTTGATTCTGGTGAATAAACCCCCGCTTTTGGAGTTCCTAGTCGATTCTTGATTTTAATTACTGTTTTCCCCTTGGTTTCTCTTGATAAATACCTATTCTGCCTCATGTGATTGTGACATGGTTTTTTTTAATCCACTTTTCTGTCTTGATGCAGTCTTGAAAAATGTGTTTGTGGTGGGTTCCTTCAGTTTTGACAACAATGAAAAATAATAAATATTTTGTGGTGCTGTGAAATGTTTTAATAGATATTATTATATTATTTATGTTAGAAAATAATTCTTCAATTGGTAAATTTACTTGGAAGTTTTATTGTTTTGATCAGTGGGTACATTAATTTGTATGACAGTTTTACATGATTTAATGAGAATTTATTATATTTAAAGTCATTCACTCATGCATTATCATTGTGCATTAAAATTAAATTTCTGTAATTATGTGCATTATTGTCTTTCGGTTATGTAGACATTAATGGGTGACTATTTACATTTTGAATGTGTATGAATTATATTAAACCAGTAATTTAAGTCAGCTTATTGTGGCAAAGGGAAATGTGATGGCATGTCCTTTTAATTGGACTCTTGTCATTACTAAACTAACAATTTTAAATCCACTAAATGAGGTAAAGGGAAGAAGATATACGGTTGTTACGTGGTGCATTTTTACGCAATGGCACCCATATGTTTATGAAACCATGCTACTCTTAATGGTCTTATGTGTGTATATATATGAGAATGAGATTTATGCCAAGCTATGGAGTTTTGTTTCAACAACATAATCGATTTTGTGCTCGGTTTCAAAATAAATTTTTTTACAGTTTGTTGTCAAAATTGCTTTACAGTTTTCTGTTGAGAAGATTGTTTTGCATTACCATTCTCATTGGAAAACCAGAAGGGTCAAGTTCTGACGAGAATCAAAATCAACTTGGAAGGTTGCAGGGTTATCAAGTGAGGATATGGTTGCTGGGAATAATTTAAAATTGCCATAGACGATTTGAGAATTGAGTTTTAACTCACAGTGATACCTGGGCACTGCCACCTAGAGTGGTGATCCAAATTAGTGGTAGATGCAGATGAAAATGGAATTGAGGCAGTAGGTCTGATGATGTTCATGAATGAAACTGTGTGATAAGGCATAAATATTATATGCGCATGTGGGCCATGGTGATTAGAAACACCAAGTGCTAAATTTGTCTTTTTAACCAGACTTGCTTAAGACCTTAAAGACACTGCTTTTGTATGGAAAGCTCCAAGCAAAAGTGTCGTGATGATGGTGGCAAAGAGATAGTGGTTTCGTTGCATCCAACGATTCCTCAGGTAATACAATTTCCATCTGGATTATAATCTTATTTTGGTAGAGGATTTTATTTAAGGAATGAGAGTATTATTTGTATAACGCCTCTGAAAGCCTATGGTCTCCGTTGCTGTGTGAAATGATGCATTTGGGCAAAGTGATTATGAATTGAGATACTTCATAGTATAGGCTTTATGTTGCTAGAGGCATTTTTGCACTATTTATGTTAGTAATTAACTTCGCATACGTTGATGAATGAATTTGGGCCGAAGGTTTCTCAGTTATTGATTTTGGTTTCATTACTTTAACATGCATACGAGTCAATAAATCCTTTAGTGCACCTATAGTGTGCCCATAAATGTATATTGCCCAGGGGATGTATTCTGTTCGGTTTATATGAGATTGGTTGCATGAGTTTTATAGTCCCATGCCATGTGATTGGGTTTATGAGATTTGAATAATTATTTTCATTGTGATCGTTATTTTATAACAAGGGTATGATGATCTTGAAAATTTTGTGCAATGAAATAGTTATATTTTCATTATTTATATTAAAGATGGAACTGTAGACTTTGCTGTCCATGAAGTAAGGACTAAGTAAGGATAATAATGAACATCAAAGAGTTAATAGTTTGTTGGTTGATTTCTTGATTTGTGTCTGTGTGTATTCTGCATTGTTAGTTTTGTGCAAGAATCATATATATATATATATATTGAATATTGGTATTTACATAACAACATAGTATTTTTTTTATCAAAACAACATAGTATTTGGAAATATATTATAATCTATAATGTATAATTCACGTTTTGAATACTAGCAAATATGAGTCATTACTGTCATGAGGATTAAACCGTATGTGATGATATGTGCATTTAATTCATTCAACGAGCTTTGATGACATTAAATTGGTGAGAACAATTACTATGAAGTTGGGTGTGCAACGTTTGATGAATGAAAGTTTTATATATGAATAATAATTCATTGATGTTATCCATTATTATGTCTTGTGGAGTTTTGGTGACTTGTGAATGTCATTATGCCCAATATTGTGGGGTCTTATTAACTTGTTTTTTTGTCAATGCATGGGTGGTGCTTAAAAGTTTGGGGAAATAAACTTTATGTAGCATGAGATTCTAATTTAATTAGAATTATATAATGTGAAATATTTGAAAGTGTGGGGTGTCTAATAGGCTCTTATGTGTAACGGGGTACCTTACAATCTTTTTGGCAAAATAAAAATATAGTTGTAAAATTTTATAAATTGTTGGCCCCTTTAAAATATTAAGGTGTATTATAAACTAAGTGAGACTATATTATTTGCTTCTGAGAGCAAGTTTATGAATTGCTAAATTTTTATGTTGCTTGAAACAAGCAATATATGGGTATGAAAATGTTATCATTTATCTAGAGATAAATGTATTTCAATTTTTATGATTTGTGGATGTATATCTAACTTGAAAAAATATGCATGATTGCCATAATATTGAATTTTTAATGTGAATGGTATTTAAGTTATAATGCTTTGTTTTTGAAAGCACGGGAATTAAATATGATTTTGGATATTGAAATTATAAAGGAATAGAGACATGGATGATATATAATATTGAGCAATGTTTATGAGATTTAGTTTTGAGATCCACTGTGTGAATATTCCTTATGATGCTAACATATTATTGGAAGTGATTTTTGTAGTTGAATTTGTGTATGCACAAATTTAGAGAATTTGTTGCATTATTGTCGTATAGCTCATGCTATATGGAGATAGAGCATATATAAATATGCAGACCTACATAAGAAATAAAATATTTTATGGATACTATAAATATTGGTATCATAAACAGTGGATTCCCGTTGCATTGAGATACACGGATGTTAACTGAATTTCAGTTTTATATGAGAAAATCCACTATGATTATTCACCTTTAATGGTGGTTGAAATAATTATCTTAATAAGAGTTTATTACTTTGAAATTAACTTATATTTGATGTCTAAGTTGTTGAAAACTTATTGGCAAAATCTGGTGTGAATTTGACATTTTATGTCGATGAGGTGTAATTGTCAAATGACAATAACTATTGTAGAGAGAACAATAGTTCATGTATATATTGTTTGAGATATTATGTGAGTAAGCTAGCTTAAAATTTATGGAGATATCTCAATCAAATTGTGAGTAAGGGTGGAAACATGCCAGACCAGGCCAGGCTCCACCCCAAACAGGCCAGGCCTGTATGTGGAGAATCTGGCCTGGCCTGGCCTGTGGCCTGTATACAAGCCAATTTTTTGGCCTGAGCCTGGGCCTGTTTGAGCCTGAACTGGCCTGTGGCCTGTATACAGGCCTGTTACATATACTGTAATAAAAAATTCCATATACTTCTATAATAAAACATATTGTAATAAAAGTTTTCATATAATTCTGCCTTCCTTAATATAGTCAAACCTTTGAAACTATACTGAGGAAAAATCAAAGTTCCTAAATCTAATAGATAACATTATGAAACCAAGGTTCAACAAGTACGACAAAAAGCATATCCTATTCCTACATGACACACAAGCTGCTGGACAAAATGACAAAGGTGCTTTCAAGATAAGATACAATCCTATTCCTACATATTGCTGAACAATACAATGTGCACATCAACAGAACTTTTCGATCCTATTCCTACATATTGCTATTTGCTGAACAAAATAATGACAAAGTTGCTGAACAATACAATCCTATTCCTACATGACCATGTGCACATGAACAGAACTTTATTGGATCTACAAACAAGCAAAATGTTATTAATATTAGTACTATCAAGTATCACCATCAAAATGAAAGCAGTAAAACCCCCGCAAGCTCAAAGTAAAGAAATCTGTTACCAGAATCACAACACAATCTCATATTGCATATTCAGAAGCATGGTTTATCCACTGAGATTTGAAGTTCTTGTTAGATGCAAATACATGAACCACAACTTCTCTTCAGCCATCAATCCTTTAAGTCCCTACTTAATATGTAATATGTGATCATTTTATAAAAATAAAATTATAAGTCTTCTGGCCAAGTTTAAGTCCCGTGGCTGCTATGCTTGGGATAAATCATAATTTTTTGCATCAACCTATATTATCATCTACTACATGATATATTGGATAAATTTGTGTTATGAAACTTAACATAAGAAAATAAAGTAGATCTTTAGTGTTCTATTGACTAATGGATCAAGTATGCTATAGAGCCATCCCTACTACTCAATGTAGGATTTAGTCATTTCATATGTGAGCAGGGTGATCGAAATAGGGACCAAAAGAAACAGACAGAAGCAAACAGAGAACTCCAAAGTCCAAACCCACGGATGTTCCAATATACGGAGTTCTTACAGATGTAAGAGAGAACTCCAAACCCACGGATCCCGCCAATCCAACAAGTCTAAGAATCCCGGCGAGAGGCTC
>JANTPZ010017106.1:0-10236 GCA_025593235.1 Vachellia pachyceras | reverse complement strand
GGAATCTGGTTGTGAGGAAGCAAAACAGTGGAAATGTGTTCATGGTGGCGTTTGTGAAAGCTGAATCTGATAAAGGGAAGTCCAGTATTATGTGAATCATAATGCAAGTATCTGAGTCTGCTATGATAGAACCCTAGTTCTGTGTTTTTTCTTTAAATTAATTTCCACCGGGAGTTTCCATACCACACTGGGCTAGCTACGTGTTTGGTATTATACTACTGTGTTATGTCATGAACAAAGCCTATTACTAGGTGTCTGGCTTTGTTTCAGTGTATGTACGTGAAGGTAAAATCCATCTATCGTCAAATAATAATCCATCTGTTATCAGATTATGCTTAGAACTTGTGTGAGCATGCGTTGTAAGCTCAACCCTCCTATCCTTGAACAAAGACTTCCCACATCAATATACATACATATGTATGTATGTATGTATGAGCTCAACACCATATTTTAACCCAAAAAAGCAAAAACATTAGTTGTATTAATCCTATCACTGTATACATACATACGTATTCATGAGCATAATTATGTAGACTTCTAATTAACCCACACTTCACTTGTTAATACTGTACGTGTTTAGAATTCTTTTGGGAGAGTGATTCTACGTAAGTCAAGATTATATTTACCTTACATAATTATATTTACCTCACACGCAAATCAAGGTAAAATTTATCTTACATACTTACCTTGAAATCCATAGCATCGTTCTTCCAATGGATTCTCAAATAAACACGATTATATTTATATATTTACATTATCACGATTGTATTTATATATCATAATTTTTTAATTTTCAAGAACCGTATTATGTCTCTGGGCATTTTATTCATGAAGGACCGCTTCTTCAGGCCTTTTATTCCTGGTCCTCCCAAATGCATTCACGCACATTCCTGGTCCTCCCAAATATTATCAATCAGAAGACATGTTTGGGAATGCCCGGAAGCAAAAATGCATTAATTTATGGTATAAAAACTTCTTAGCAGAAGGAGGGATGAGTTGGTTCTTAGAGCACGACGAAGAAAAGAATGTAAAAGAAGAGGTATAAAAAGAAAAAAAAACAGAGAGGAGGGAGAGCCGAGAGTATTTAATTTTATTATTATCTTAAAATTACTATAATCTGTATGAGTTATTTTCCTAAAATAAGTTTACATGTCAATTAAATTGGTTAGAGAAAAACAATAATTAAATCAGGCAATTAGTTTTAGTTGCAAAAAATGAGAAAAAGTCACTTTCACCACCCTATAATGCATCTACATTTTATTTTTATCATTGTATTTTCCCAATAATTATTACAATATATAAAATAATATACATATAAATATATGTTATTTAATGGTATTCATATCTTTCTAAGTCATTTTCAACCAATATATACTTCACAAACATTTATTTAAACAAATTTTCCTTTTCATAAAAATCACTGTGTTATCACATATATAAACATAAATCACATTATATATTATAACTTCCATAGAAAATCATTTTTCAAAATATATTTTACGGACATTTATTCAAACAGCCGTGTTACATGCCCAAGCATCTTTGTTCCAGCGATCATTATTTTTTACCCATTGATATGGTCCAATATTTCGTTTTTAGATATATATATATAAATAAATGAATGTGTGTGGTTTGCCTTCTTTAATTGTGTATATGTGTATGGCAGTATGGGATCAATTACTTTGTACTCCTCTGGCCCATCTGGTTTGGTGAAAATTAGGTAAACAAATAGGAAAATCAAGATTTTCCAGTGACGTGGCTGTTTGGTTCAAAATTTGAAATGGAAAATGATTTCTTGCATGAACCTATTTTCACGCGTAGGCGCAAACCTCTATTTTCATATGACATGGTGGGAAGCCAAATTCAAATGCCGGAATTAGCGTGTAAAGATAAAGTTGTCCCTGAGAATACATTGGAAATATGACGAACGAAGATAACAAACGGAGGATGCCGGAGATAATGATTGAAGCACCGGAATTAGGATCCGTAAATGATTCTTCCATATGGGAGCTTGTTGGAGGCCGGAGATAACAAACGGATGACGCTGAAGATAATGAACAAAGAAAGGAAGTCGCTGTGATTACATCAACATTCTCCCTTCTTTTCATTTGAATAAATTCTGCATAACATCTATACAATTACAAAATTCGTGATAAAGTTGATATCATCTTCTCTTTTCCATCTCTCTCGATGTGGAATGTTCTGGTAGTGTTCAACAGCTACTGGAAAAAGTGAAAACATGACTTGATGCCTTAGCTAAGGCTAAGAAAGCTTTGCAAATGCAGAATGATGTTGTCAGGGAAGCTAAAGAAAATTCCTCAAATAATGTTACGACCATCTAAATGTATCAGTAAAGCTAAGATCTTCTGTTAATTAGTATCAGCTTTTAGTTTGATCTTTGCCTATAATAACTCTTGGTCACTAACATACCATTTGGGAATTAGTTTTAAATATCCTTCTCAATTTATTAATTAGTTTGCTTTTGGTTATGTAGTTGAACAAGAGTTCTACCAAGTTGGAAGGAAGCACACAGGTTTAGAGGATGAATCCAAGATGCCTTACGTTAGTGCTGGAGTTGCAGCTGACTGCATGGCCTGTTGCATAAAGCACAGCCACAGTTTTGTATTCAATGCAAGCTTTTTCTGTATTATTCACTGATTGATTCAATACATTTATAGTAAGTAACTCTAGCGTGTAGCACGTGTGATGACGTGTCTATTGAGCTAACAGTGTAACCGTTTTCCAGCTGCTTTCTAACCTCTTGTTAGTTGTGCTGTTTTACAACTTGCTCTGTTTACAACTTGCTGATATATCTAATATTCCTTCTACTATTTTTTTCTTCCTTTTTTTTTGTTTACAGAAGTTCATTAACGTAGTCTGGTGCATGATAGGCTACTTCCTCTTGTCCCATAACGTTGAGCCTCGTTCGTAGTAGGTGAAATATCCCCAATGATAAGGGCTTCGTCAGGATGTCAGCGACTTGTTCACAAGCTGGAACATACCCTACTTGAACTAACTCGGCTGCCACTTTTTCTCGGACAAAGTGCAGGTCAAGTTCCACATGTTTAGTCTTGGAGTGAAGAACTGGGTTGGCTGCAAGGGCTATTGTCCCGGAGTTGTCGCACCACACCATGGGTATCCCTACTGTTTTGACTTTCATCTCCCTGAGTAGTGCCATTACCCATAGTATTTCCATGACAGAATCAGCCACACTTCTATACTCTGCCTCCGTTGTTGAACGTGACACAACCTGTTGCTTGCGAGACACCCAAGTAATAGGATTGGGACCAAGGTAGGTACAGAACCCACTTACTGACCGACGATCTTCCTTATTAGTTCCCCAATCAGCATCTGCAAAAGCCTGTACTCTGATCTGAGCTGCTGGTTTGAGGAGAATGCCATGGGAAACAGTACCTGCTAAGTAACGCAATAGTCTTTTGATACACCCCAAGTGTGGATAGTGTGGCTCCTGCAGGTATTGACTTAGCCTGTTCACAGAGAAGGTTAACTCAGGACGGCTATAACACAGATACTGAAGTTTCCCAAGGATGCTGCGGTATAGTTTGGCATCATGAAAAACTTCTCCCTCATCTGAGTAGAGTTGTATGTTGGCCACCATGGGAGTGGAAGCAGCATTAGCAGCTATCATACCAGTTTCCTCAAGTAACTGTGTAATGTATTTCTTTTGTGATAGAAAGATTCCAGCTGACGAACGATGGAATTCAATGCCCAAAAAATATGACAGCTCGCCTAACACTTTTAGTGAGAACATGGTCTTCATATGAGCTAATAGCTGATGTATATTCTCTTCATTTGACCCTGTAATGACTAGGTCGTCGACATATACTAACAGGTATATGGTGCCCTTGTCATCATGACGAATGAACAGGCATGGATCAGCTTTCGAAGGTTCAAAATTAATACTGCACAGGAAATTCCTCAAGGTCTGGAACCATGCACGAGGTGCCTGCTTGAGCCCATAAATTGCTTTCTTCAGCTTGCATACTAGCTGTTGTCCAGTAGTTGCATCTATAAACAAGTGCTCAAACCCAGGAGGAGGGTCCATGAATATATCCTCAGATAGCTCTCCATTTAGGAAAGCATTATTGAAGTCAGCTTGCTGAAGTTTCCAGCCATTTGAAATAGCTAGAGTTAGCAGAATCCTTACCGTAGCTGCCTTTATTACTGGACTAAATGTTTCATGGTAATCCGAGCCTCCTTCTTGAGAGTACCCTTTGGCCACCAGTCTCCCTTTTCTTCTTGTTAACTCTCCATCAGCATTGGTCTTAGCCTTGAACACCCATTTACACCCAATGGTGCGCCTGTCACTGGGTAGCAGTGTCATTTCCCACGTTCCAAACTTTACTAGAGCATCAAATTCATCTTGAGCTGCTTGTTTCCAAAGAGGATCTGCTAGAGCTTCACCAATGGTGGCTGGACAATCATTGGATTCCATGGTGAGGAATACCTTAGGTTTAAAAATACCACGCTTGGCTCTGGTGATCATAGGATGCTTGTTCCCAAGGGGGCGTTGCTCTTGTATTGGTGATACTTCAGTAGACTGTAAATCTGATAGCTGAGCATGAGGTTGACCCTGTATTGGTGATGCTTCAGTATTGGTGATACTTAATGACAGAGACTGAACATGAGATTGATCCTGTGCAGTTCTGTCACTCCTGCCAGGGTTCAACGAAGTTGGAGGGACCACAGCAGTGTCATCTATAAGCTTGGAAACGCTATATTGAGTTGTGCCTGGGAGAATTCCTTCATTAAACCTGACATGCCTGGAGATGTACACTCGTCCAGTACGCGTGTCTAGGCACTTGTACCCTCTATGTTGGCTGCTATATCCCAAAAACAGACATGAGGCAGATCTCATATCCAATTTATGTTGCTGGAAAGGCCTGATGTGTGGAAAACATTCACATCCAAATACTCTGAGTAGAGAAAGGTCCGGCTGCACCTGATAGAGTTTTTCATAGGGAGACATATTGCCAATAGACCTCGAGGGCTGTCTGTTAAGCAGAAAGACAGATGTCATGAAAGCATCCGGCCAATAATACAGTGACAAGGACGCATGAGCAAGGAGCGTAAGACCTGTCTCTACTATACTTCTTTGTCGTCTCTCAACTAGCCCGTTTTGCTCTGATGTATGAGGACACGAAAAACGCTGCTCTATCCCAGATCCAGTTAAGAATGATTTGAATGCCACGAACTCTCCCCCATTATCACTTTGCACTGCTTTGATAGTACAGTTAAATTTGTTTTCTGTCAGCTTCTTGAATTCTTGAAACTTAGTTAGAGCGTCTGACTTTTTATGCAGCATATAAATCCAAGTAAAATGGCTAAAAGCATCAACAAAGGCTACATAATAGACAAAACCATGAGAGACAAGAGGTGCAGGCCCCCAAATATCCATTACTATCAATTCAAGTGGTTTGCGATACACAGTGGTGGAGACGGAAAAAGGAAGTTTGTGACTCTTTCCTAGTTGACACGCATTACACAGGACATGATTTGTGTCATCTGTGAAAGGAACTGCACATTGTTTAAGAGCAAGCTTGACAGTATGAGAGGACGGGTGTCCGAGGCGTTGATGCCACAACGTGAGAGAATCAGCTACATTGGTGGAATATACTTCACTAGTGGCTATTGGCTTGTGTTGAATGTCCACTGGTGAGGTCACAGGATAAAGTCCATGATGCTCAGTTCCACGCATGAGGATGCGCCGTGTCTGCAGATCCTTTACCACACTCTCATGAGGAAAAAACTCAACCGAAACATGATTCTCTTTTGTGAATTTAGCAATAGAGACTAAGTTCTTCTTCATTTGCTGCACACATAATACACGTTTCATGAGAAAAGAAATAGAAGGAAAGTCAATAGATGAGTCACCTATATGTGTAATAGCAGCAGTCTCACCAGTGCCTACTTGGATATTCCCATGAGCAGGTCCTGTACTTAATGTGTTGAGAGTGGTTGGATCGAAGGTGATGTGACGAGAAGCTCCAGAATCATAGTACCAATTGGTATCATCGATTAAAGAAGGTGTGGCTATATATGCTTGAGCCAGAGCTGGTGTAGCTTCTTTAACTTCAGATGATTTTCCTTGAGTAGCCTTGGCAGTGTCAACTACATGTTGAGGATTGATCAAATTGGTTGAACCAGAAACTTGAGTTTGATGCTCAGGTTCTACGGATTTCCAAGGATAATGGTTGTTTGTATAATCATGTGCTGCAAAGTAAGCAGACGGATCAGTCGAACGAGAAGGATGGAATGTATTGTCAAACCTGAAGTAGCAATCCGATGCAAAGTGCCCAATCTTGGAGCAGATTTGGCATTGAGGACGAGTATTAAACGAGCGTCCGCGTCCTCTGTTAAAGCGACCTCCACGAGTGAAGTTGTTAGGTGGTGGTCGATAGCCCCTGATGTTGCTTGCAAATGGCGCTTGCGAGTAGAACGCGTAGGTATCTTCTGATTCCTCATGCTCATTATATGCTTGTTGTAAGTAGTGAGCCTGTGCTGGGACACTGTTCATAAGGAATGTCTTCTGTCGAGCCTCCGCATCAATGAGCATATTGGTCACTGTGTCTATGTCAAACCTTGGACGAGCAGCATTAATTACTGTGATCACAGCTTCATATTCAGAGGTAAGGCCATTAAGTATATACGAAACTTGAGCTGTATCATCGAGTTTTTCACCAAGCATCGCCAGATGATCACATACGGATTTGATGTTAGCTAGGTATTCCCTCATGCTCAGACTCCCTTTCTTCAAGCAGCTTAACTGATTTTTGTATAGCAAAATCTTTGAGTCAGATTTGTTGGAGTAAAGTTTGATCAGCTTATTCCATATCTGTGAGGCAGATTCCAGCCCAACAAGTTCAGGAAGGATGGATGGTGCAACAGACGCCAGTAGCCATGATGCCAGTGCTGAATCTAGTGACTCATATTCATCGAAGGCAGGATTAGGACTATGGTGATCAGGCCTGTCTTTATCTTGTATCATCGCAGGCGGTATTGTTGTTGTCCCGTCAAGGAAGTGATGCATGCGGTGCTGTTTGACCATCAGATAGACCTGCTGCTTCCATAAGAGGAAGTTATGATCGTCAAGTCGGACCGTGATTTTTTTGTTAGTGAAGGTTCGCTGAGAGCTAACAGGGAACTGAGTGGTTGTAATCGTGCCATTGTTGGTGCTAGAGCTTGATCCAGACATTCTGGCGTGAAGGATCAATCCTAGATGGAGATCGCCTCACTGTGAACGTCTTTTTTGTGGTGGCCGGCGGCAGTCGGAGTCAGGCAGTGGTTCCCGCTGGCTCTGATACCATAAAGCACAGCCACAGTTTTTGGATTCAATGCAAGCTTTTTCTGTATTATTCACAGATTGATTCAATACATTTATAGTAAGTAACTCTAGCGTGTAGCACGTGTGATGACGTGTCTATTGAGCTAACAGTGTAACCGTTTTCCAGCTGCTTTCTAACCTCTTGTTAGTTGTGCTGTTTTACAACTTGCTCTGTTTACAACTTGCTGATATATCTAATATTGCAAATGTTTCTAATTTTCCTTCAGCTGCAGCTGCTGCACAGCCAACGGATTCTTCAAACCAAACGGACCCTTACAATAATTTATCTATATACGTGTTTGCTTTGATTACTGATTAGAAATATCCACGCATGAGGCAAAGCTGAGGCTCGTACCATAGCATGCTTACCCTTTTTCTTTTTGCCAGACATATACAGTCACTCTGACATCCATGCAAAGGTGAGCCTCGTACGATAGCCATGCTTATCCACAAACACAAAGTTAAAGGTGTGGCGATAAATTTTCTATTGATTGACATATACGGTCACTCTGACATTCATGTCCGAATAGTCTAGTCGACATCACGTCTATTAATTAATATACGGACAAAACACATACAAGGTTAAAATCCGGCCACTGAACAGGTGAATGCTGTGATAGGTCGAAATCAAAATATTAAAATAATAACATTTAATAAGAATATAAAAATATAACAATTTTAATAATCTTTAATTTCAAAATATTTATCTTTACAAGATAACTGTAGGTAAATCATATGACATGGATCTCTTGGATACATGACACTCGAGAATCGAGATAATAGCATGTTTATGAGATTAGATATACGTGTGTGTGAATGGTTTTAGGTCTGGTTTCTGATATATGTTGCGGATACCAAATTAATGAATTTGAAAGAAAAAGTCAAAAAAGCTTGGCGTCGTCCCAAACTCCCAATCGACTTCCGATGAAGCGGAGGGTCATCAGACAGCGACGAGCGAGATGAGGCATGAGAGGATGATATCAAACAGTGAGCTACGTGCTAGGAAGCAAAAGCAGCCCAATTATGGATCGGTTCACCAATGATTCGGGTACTGGCCGGTCGGTTTTTTGGTCATGACAAAAAACCGGTTTATGGAGACCAAAAAAGGTAACACGGAGGTAAGATTGAGTAATACAAAATAATGAAATATTGTTAAAAATGGAAAAATGCGGTCACTTTCTCCAGCACGTAAGACTATCATATTGGTACGAAGATGTTTCACTGTAGCAAATATTCTTCATTTTCATAAAACAATTAAAAACTAACCTAAATTCTGAAATCCGTGCAAAGTTGTCATTGACACTTGTTATCAACAATGAGTCCGTCTATAGAAAAGAACTTTGACACAAACTAAAATAAATATGTGAATGATATTGTATTATTTTAAAAAAAATATTATTGAACATACGTTTAAACCCTATAAATATTGAGTCAAACAACACCAATGTTTACATAAAATATTATATTGATAAGCGTCTGTGGACAACTTTTTTTTTTGTTGTGGTGTCCGTTTTATTGTACAACTTTTTATCTTATATTACAATTTTAATCAGTCGTAATAATAAATTTTTTCAGCAATATCTTTAAAAATATTTAAATATTTAAAAGTATTTTCTTTTTTCAGCAATACTTTCAACAATATCTTCAAAAAAATTATACATCCCTTAAAAAATATTTAAAAATTCTTCAAGTTAGAAAGACTATTTATAAACTTCCTGTATTTTTCCTTTTTTTACCTTCATGAGACCCAACGCGGTGTGCAGTGCAGTAAAGATATTTACCTTCATGAAAATGTTGGAATTGGTGCTTGTCACTTCCTTGTCAATTCACCAACGCAATTTAAGGTTTCTTTTTCAAGGTAAGGATATTTAAATATTCAAAAGTAAAGATATGATTTTACGTTGAGATGCTGCCCTTTTCTTGGCATTTCTTTCATATATCACATCTTTACACCTCTTTCATGCTTGTATTTAATAGGAATAGGGAATACGAGTGTTCATCACATGCATCAGGCTCAAAGACTGTTTCACTTAACATGATTTGGAAAAAATTTCTTTCTAAGTTAAAATAAAATTATTTTAAAATTTATAAAAATTATTTTAAAATCTGTAAATTCTTAGATTCATTCAATTTTTCTCGAAACCCGTAAACATTTTTTTAATGAATTTTCAAATACACACTAAGTTTCTATGGTGTATTTGAGAAAGCTTCTAAATATACCAAACGTACTTTTAACAGTGTTTTTTTATAAAATAAGAGAATGGTCTTCATATATTTACATTGTAACTGGTAAAAACATTTATCCATGCTTTCTCGAACGGTTCCATGTGAATTTAAATTTGCAGTTTTATTATAATTTTTCAGCCAATCAATTTCTTACCATCACCAACTGAAGTTCACGTGCCTATTTTTAATGAATGAAATCCATTTTTATTTTTTACACGGCAACACAATCTTACGAAAGAACATAAGAAGATATTTTTTTAATCTCGATATTTTCTCTCTATGTTATTGGACATTTGAGTTATAGACACAATACTAACTCAATTGTTCGTGTTAACTTTCTATTTTTGGAAATTAATATCGATAATTTATAACAACCCACTCAGAATTTTCTTCAAGCATTACCCAATATTAATTCAGCAACGAGTCCTACGATTTTTCCTTTGATTTATTGAAGCATTTAACTCAGATAATACAGAAGAGAGTGGTGCTTACCAACTAATCCAAACAAGTTTTGTTAGGATGTTAATTGATTTTGGCCATTTTATTTATGACTGTAATGATATTATAATAAACAGTGAATGGGGCTCTGCTTTATGTCGACAAAAATAAAATGGCAATGCAAAAAAATTCAGGTCAATTTTAATTAATTCATATGTCATAAAAAA
>JANTPZ010017103.1:0-17306 GCA_025593235.1 Vachellia pachyceras | reverse complement strand
ATTTGATGGGTGATAGTGAATGATTAGTTTTAAAGGAATACATAGTTAAGAATAAAGTGGGAGTCGTTGAAATGAGGATGTTGAGTTAGATGTGTGATTATATTAAGAAAGATAAATGATCCGTTTGGGTAAATGATGAAAGAAATAACTTTTTGATAGAATGATCTTGAAAAATGAATTTTAAGTAAAAATTAGATGATGTGATGTGATTTATGTTTAAATTGTATGTAAGAAAAATGACTCTTGTGAAAAGAAAATGTTGTTTAAATAAATTTTTGGAAAGTAATTTTTCGTGAGAGAAGGGAATGCAAGCAAACACAGGGGGAGGGTCAAAAAAGTTTGCAAGGAGAAAGAAGCCACAACCCAAATTCCATGGGATTCGCTTCTCTTCTCTCTTTCTTTGTTATTTGGTGGAGTATTTTCAAAAGTTAAAAGTACGTTCACAACAGTATTTTTTTTGTAAAACGAGATAATTTTCTTTACATATTTATCTCGACTTGCGTAAAAGTACTTTTCTACCGCGTTCCTAAGCGGGTAAATCTTTTACAAGAATGCCTTGAGGACAAACGTGTGTATGGTTGAATAACGTAAAATGACACTATCCTTAAGAGTTATTCCGTAACCCCTAAAGAAATTAGGAAGCGATACTCTCTAAAATTAAACGAAACCTTTTGTAGAAATACAGGGTGACATAACTGATGAAATATAATAGAACTCAGCAAGAGGCAAAAGGAATTTCAGTCTCTAAGATTCCCTTGTTTTTCTTATGTCTTTTATTTTCTGAAAATCTATATGTTTAAAATGGAGTGATAGAGGGGTATTTATAAACCTAAAGTGGCATCTATTGAAGCAATGTAACTCTTCAATTAAAAAGTTGTAACTATTCACTATAAAATACTCTAATAATATTTTGAAATACTCTTTCTTTGGCACATCCATGTATTAAATTTCTAACAAAACCATATAGCCAATCCCCTCTCTCATCCTTGATCACTCCTCCTCAACCCAACAGCCCAGGATTTCCTCTACTCGCTCCATCTGAGTTGCATTTGACCTATCCATGCATGTTCTGGTTGTCTCCACTTCACCTCCTCCTCACAAGGCTTCCTCTTTCTTTCTTTCTTTCTTTACCTTCTTCCATGTTCTACTGTGCTTAAGTTGTCCTTGACTGAATCAAATGAGGAAGCATGGATGGTAAATGTGTTCTGTGCTTTGTTTACCCCTTTGCCCATATCAAAACCTGTGAAGGAAAAAAATTGAGGAAGCATGGATGGCAACTTCCATAACATCCTCTCCAGGTGGGTATGTTGATTTTTACACGATTTGTTCAAGTGGTGGCGGTTGTTGTGTTCTTGGCTGCTGCTTTTGCTTTCGATGTGTTATTTGCTCTGCGGAAACGAGAACACCTGCAAGAGAGGAGAATATGATGGAGTGGAGAGGAGAGGAGGCAAGCGTGAGAGAGAGTATGTAGGTAACGGTCCTCTTCATTCACCGCACCATGATGCCTGACGTGCGAGCCATCTACTTCCCCTTGTAAACTCCTTTTATGTCAGAAGGTATTTGGGGTGTTTGTGAAAACATTTTAAAGCTCCAAACGTACGTTCCACAATATTTTTTCGTAAATCGAGATAATCTTTTTTATAAACTTACCTCTTAAATAGTAAAAACACTTTTCCACCGCTTTTTTAAATGAGCACATTATGGCCAAAAGCATTGTTAAACAACCTCAATTGTGCAATCGTGTTTTTAGGCTCTTTCAACGCTCCCTTTCCTCTTCCAATGCTTAGTCAAACAAGCCCTTAAATTGATAATAAATTTATTCAAAGAAGGCTTAGAGTGGCACTTGTTTAAGAAAAATGGTAGAAAATTGTTGAGGCAGCTTGGATATGTCCAGAGAATGCCAAGTAATGCGTTGTGAGAGAGGTTGATCAAACTGTTTGGAGTCCAGTTATTGATTGAGACCTCTTAGTTAACAATATATCTAAAGATTTAATTTTTTTATCAATTTAAATAATGTCGTATGATCCATATAGCTGATATCATCTAGTGAGATCATGATTTATTGTTTTTGTTGTTTTTGCCTTCTTCTAGTCACACTATTTTACCCAAGTGCTGAATGAGGAACGGAGGATAATGAGTCATAATATTATGGTGTGATTTTCTATATATGAAATCTGAAACTTCTTGTATATAAAAACATATTATGTTTAGCCTAATAATTTTTTAAAAAAAGGATTATTTACCGATTTTATCTGAATTTCTAATATATTTTATTTAAAATTTACTAGCCCAAAAGAAAAGAGGAAAAAGAAGTGAATTTAAAAATTTAAGTTTGGCGAATAATATATTAACGGATGGCAAGAATGAAATGATTTAAAAAAATTTAAGTATTAATATTAATTTTTTTAAAAAAATAACTCTACTAATAAATTATGTAGAATTTTATAGTTAAATTTACTGTTGAGCCTAAGAAGAAACATCGATACCAATTTTTCTTTTTCTGTCTTTCTTCTGTCCATCAGGTGAGTTTGAATGTTAGATCTAGTCCCTAACCTGACTTCAATGTCAGAGTTACCATAGATGGCTCCATTAATAACCATTGATATTTTTCAATTCTAAATATAAGACCTCGTTTAAAATGCAATTTAAATAATAAAAGGAATCTTATGCTTAGGGTGAGGTGCAAAAATATCCCATGTACTTTATGATATTGTAAGCCCAAAATTTAAAGACCAAGTAATCGATAAACTTCCAAGTTGATTGATCAGCCTCACAATTCTCAACAGATGCCATCATCCACAGTGAAATTTGATAATGAAGCTTTGAACTTTGACATTCCAGTGGCACAAAAAAAAAACTGTTCAAAATTGCAGTTAGGTGCACCTGCTTAACCGTTACTTTGCTAGATAATTTTGGTTTCTTGATTAATTAGTGGGTTTAACTTCAGTCAAAACCACCCCTTTTTAATTGCCCTGTTTGTTCACTCTGTTAATTCAGTAAAACTTAGTTCAAGTTGTTGAATCATTGAATTGCACTATTGTTTCACTAAACTACACAAAGACAATAGCTTTCTTGTTTAAATATCAAAAGGATCTGACAGTCATTTAGACTAAAGATCCTTTAGTTCACGTAAAAATGCTCAGTATTATGAGACCAAACAGAATGACACATTTAGCCTCTCAATTCAACAATTGAATAGAGTTCAAAAATCATATTTTAGAGTATATGAACAAGAGCATTAACAGAACTAACAAGAAACTTGAATTGATTTTTAATGTTGCAAGGCCTTGGCCAAATTATCTCTCAAGGTCCTTCCTAAAGGATCAGCATGCTTACAATACTGTTCCCCATATCCAGAATCATGATGACCAGACAGGGCAGCATCTGGATCCAAAGTATCTCCACTATCAATTATTATATTATGAAGCAAGCAGCAAATTAAAATAATACTTGGCAATTTCCTCTTGTCTGGTCTCCACATTACCTTACTAAGGATTCTCCAACTGCCCTTTAACTGAGAGAAAGCTCTAACAGCGAGCAGCCTTGCAGCCCGATGCTTATCATTAAAACTGGACTGGGTGTTCAAGATACCATCAGTTTCATGAGGAGTTATAAGCCAAGGAAGAAGGGGGTAACTGAATCCACCAACTACATATTCTCTAATCATGACTCCTCCGGTTGAGGTTGTTATTGCCTTTCCATTTAACCGCTCCCCGTTCTCACAAAGTCTGAAAAATCCTGAACATTTCAATAGCCGGGAGAATGGCATGCCTCCGGGCAAACCTGTCATGATATCGATAAATCTCATTTCATGATCAACGATTCCTTGTAATAACATGCTGTAATTGTTCTCTTGGTCACACCAATCATCTGAGGTTTGTACAGCAGGAAGGGTCATCATGATGTGTGTTGCATCAATGGCTCCACAACAATTAGGCAACTCGTAGGATGATGCGAACTTGGACTTGATGTCTTCCATTCTATTGAAATCAGGCCACTTGAGATGATGCCTAGAGCGTTCTTCCATGGCCTCAATGAATCTCCAGGTTACCTGAGAAACTGTGGACTGGCCAACACCAAAGGAAGCTCCAACCGAAACTTGAGATTCACCGGATGCTAGTCTTCTGAGGGCAATGGCAACCTGCTTCTCGACGCTAAGAAGCCTTCCCTCAATGTTGATGAGCCCGGATGGTGGCCTTGATATGAGATCCTCCCTTACAAGGGAACATATGTACTCAAATGTCTTCTTTGAAACCCTAAAGAAGTACTTAAATCCTTCCGCCTCATCACTGGGTACTGAGTATCCTGCAAGGTTTGTATCGTATCACTGTCGTGAGATTCTCATATAGAACATTACAAAGATAAGGGAGTGAGGGACTGTCTGTAACAAGTGATCTCAAAGAAACCAAAAAGTATTCGCCTAGGCCAAGCTCATTAGCCTGAAAAAATGGGATAAGAAAAAGACCCCCCCTACATTCAATCCATCGTGGTTTTTCTGGTCAATAACAGTCAAATATTCACTAATAAATTCGCAGAATTAGTGTTTCTTAGCCTGACTAAGAGATAATTACAGATTCTCTAGTTCTACTATCATTAATTCATTAACTCATCCATGGTTTCATCTTCAAGCACTTGGACAGACCAACACTGACTATTCTTATTCCTCCTTCCTTCATCGCTTAAAAAGGGGGAAATCACAAACCTTTTAGCATATTAAAACCCTACATATTCCATTAAAATTGCAGAGCAATAGAAGATAAAATCAATTAAACTGCACTAGAAGATCATTGATAAAGTTGGAAAAATTTGTTAAATGAGAGATTGGAACAGGAAGGAACCTGGAGCAGAAGAATTTTTGTGCCAGAAGCTATCCCACCAGTCGGTCTCACTGGTTCTGGGTTCTATAGGAACAACGCTGAGCTGTCTGCATTTCTTGAGTTTCTTCGTTCCCCTTTTGATCTTCTTTGATTTCTTGAGAGGCGCCATTAGTGATTGATGAAGAAGGAATAATTCACTATTCCCAAATCCAGCGGAGAAAGTAGAGTGAAGAAAAGATGAGTTGCGAATGAAAAGGAGCCCAGACGGTGACTGTCTGGTCTTAAAAAAAACAACAACAGACTGTCCGAAACAACAGCAAGGAGCTTATGAGCAAAGCATGAAGCCCATATTGCCTTTATTTTTATGGACTTTAAAGTCAAAGCCCGTTGAAGCCATTTTCCAGTGTATTGTCTTCTTGTAAAGTTTCAGGTCCATCCTTCAACTTCATTGCTAATACCAAGTGGGTCGGTTTAGTGAAAGAAGGTACTCAAAAGAACAAAGGTTTGAATTCCCATACACACATATATTTAGTATGATGGCCGAATGTGGGGGACTCATTAGAGATCACTTGAATTCTTAGATTACGGGATTCACCAAAATTCTTGGCCTAAGTGACCCTAGTACTGCTGAGGAATGGGCCATCTACAGAGGCCTTCTGACTGCTTACGAATATGGTTTCAGGGAAGTAATCATTGAATCAGATGCTAAGTTACTGGTGGACATGCTTAATTTAGAAATTGATTCTGATAACAATGATTTGTTATTTGCAGATATCAAAGAGCTTATGGCTAAGGAGTGGAATGTTATCATTCAATATATTCCGAGGGAGCAGAATCTTTTGGCTGACGCTCTGGCAAAGGAGGGTATCTCCACCTCAAGAATTTACAACTCGTGCCCACACCATCTTCAGGAGTTGTGTGCGAAAGATCGCCTGGGATTATATCCCCATTTTGTGTAGACCTTCCTCTCTTTTGAGCCTTTGAGCTCTCCTTTTGTATCAAAAAAAATATATTTAGTAGGGCTTGTTTAGAAACTCTTTTCAAAATAGCTTTTACAGATTTCGAGGTAAAACCTAGATTTTGGAAAATAGCTTTTACAGATTCTGAGGTAAAGCCTAGGTTTTGAAAAGTGATTTATGTTTGGCAAGTTATTAATTTTTACGGATTCCAAGGCAAAAAATTGGATAAGAAAGAGGAAAGAGAAAGAAGGAAAAAAGTAGAAAAGATGAAAGAGGAAAAAGTAGAAAAAGAGGAAAAAGTAGGAAAGAGAAAACCTAGGTTTCAAACTAAGGTTTTGTAACTAAAATAGCTTTTCAGAATTTTTTTTGTAATTGGACAAAACCTAGATTTCAGAATGGGTTTCCAAACAAGCCCTTAATTTAATAGTACATCGAATATGATTGTTTTTGAAAAAGATACATGTGTTTAGGAAAAAAAACAACATACTGCCTGCTGATAGCCATTCAACCTCAATCATATATCCAATGAAGGTTCATATAAAGATATTGTTGGTGGGTAATTTATAAATACCCAGTGGCGGACTAGGATCGTGGTTCAGGGGGTGCAAACTATTGTTTGAAAAGATAAATGAGACTTATTCCCGCACCCCCTCAAATACATACATGTCCATCGGTGTAAATACCATAATCCGGAGGCATGCTAAATGCTGACACTCAATCCACCTAAACTTTTATATAACAAAGAAAAACTTCAATCACAACCTGGGGGCTTGGGGTTAGTTCTTCCAGTCTAACGAATCAAGATTCATAATTTATGGAGAGAAGTGTTATGTTATCTCGAGCATAAATACCTCTGAAAAAAGATCGCATGCGTGCATGTTTACCTCTGGAAAAAGGCCATTCATATCCATTATTATTATTATTAAGCCTGGCTCCTCTGTACCTCTAATCCTGTCTTCCTCATTATCTTCCAAAGTGTCTCTAGAAGGTCAATGGGAAGAAAAGGTGATTGTGCTGTTAAACGAAACTCACTCGCTGAATGTACTGAATACCACCCTTCAGGTTCACGAAGCTTCACTCAATTCAATGTAAATGCCTAAATGGGTAGTTCAATATCTTACTTCCTACTAATGGTTGGTTGAATCAAATGGTAAGCGGCTTGTTCTAATTTAAGTAAGGTCTCGAGTTCGAGCTCTTGTGTATGTAATAGCCACCGTTGGGAGACTCACCCACCATTTCCAAGTGCGCGATGTGGGTCGGGTCCGGATTACTCAGAGCGAAGCTCCGGAGACCGGACGGAAAAAAAAAAGAAAAAGATCTTACTTCCCTGCAAGTTACCTAACGAACTTACATGTGTGTATGTATGTATGTATGTATATATATATATATGCACTCATAGGTCTCAAAATAAATGGAGTTATTGGATGATGGTTTAATTTTCAGTTTTAAATACTTTCTCTAATCCTCGACATAAGAGGTGTACAATTGATTTAGATAAATTAAAAAATTTAATTACATTTGTTATTTGTAATAAATATGTATTTATTTTATTTTTACTAAAATGTTGTATTTTATCCAAGGTTCACGAACTCGGATCGGATCGGTCGAGTCAAGCCGGAAACCGGCGACTCGGCCGGTAATCCGGTTCGATCTGGTGGTTGAAACCGGGTTATAGTGACTCGGACCAACTCGTCAGAACCCAGTAGTAACCCGGTCGACCCGCCAAGTTGAGGGGTCGACCGAGTTACTTAAAAAAAACAGGGGAGATGAAGATGAGATCTGAACTGAAGATATCAAATGCAGTTTCACCTTCGAACTCATTCAGGGCTTCAAGCAAACGACGCATTCCAGCGAGTTTCTCCCCATCTTAAGCCCCATGACGGAGGAGAAATAAACGTGGGAAGACAGCTGCTGCTGAAGCCCCTTGACGGAGGAGTTCCAGCTCCTCAAACCAAGCTCCTTTTGTTACTAATGAAGTTACTGGTAAAGATATAAGTTTTACAGATAACAGTACAATAGCTGCTACTGAAATGGCTAAACAAGGAATCGAAAATGTGGCTGTTGATCAAGTAAATCTGGATGCGAAATTGCTATCAGCAAGGATTGTGCAGTGTTTTATTGGATGTGACGGGGAGTTTCTGAGTTTGAAGGGCTTGTCAAGGAAGGTATTGAGAAGAAATATTTTAACAAATGTGACAGAAAATTTGTCAGTTTGGAATGGATTTGTGGAGATGGATCTCTAAAACCATTGAAGATATTTCTTGAGCCATCTGATGCCCACGCCCAAATGCTTTGGAAATTGGAAGGTTATTTCTCGAGCCATGAACTTGTCCCCTTGCAGCAGTGAGTTGTGATGTATGAGTGGTTTGTTGAGTGTAGAAAGGAGAAAGTCAGGAATCAGATATGACGTGGGAGAGAGAAGCAAGAGTCCTTTCTATAATTCTTACTCCTTCTTCCCTCTTTTAGAGCTTGTTTGGATGTGATTTTGAAAATAGCTTTTACAGATTTCGAGGTAAAATCTAGGTTTTGGAGAATAGATTTTGGAAAATAGCTTTTACAGATTCCGAGGCAAAATTTAGGTTTTGAAAAGTGATTTATGTTTGAGAAGTTATTAGCTTTTACGGATTTCAAGGCAAAAAAGTGGGTAGGAAAGAGGAAAAGAGGAAAGAGAAAGAAGGAAAAAGTAGGAAGGGGGAAAGAGGAAAAAGTAGGAAAGAGAAAACCAATGTTACAAACTGTGGTTTTGTAACCAAAATAGCTTTTGGGAAAAAAAATTTTGCTTGGAAAAAACCTCAGTTTTGAGGTAAAACCTAGGTTCTGAAACCAAACATAAATTCTAGAATTGGTTTCCAAACAAGCTCTTAATCTCATCCGCGGGACCCACAAAGTACAAAGGTATTTGGTATCATGAATTACAAGGAAAAAGAAATAGAATAAAAATAAAAAGGTATATATATACATGTGTGTGTGTGTGAAATATCTATATATATATACACTCTATATTTACTTCTTATCCGCTGTGTTGTAGAATGAATGTTTTAAAATTGTAAAGAATATTAAATAATAGATAAGTTATAACTATATTATTAATTTTATTGTAAAATGAATATTATTGTAAAGTATATTTTTAAATTTTTTATCTTTTACCGGTCTGACCCTCGATTTGACTCCGGTCTGACCCCATTGACCCTTAACCCACTGCCTTATCCAGTTCAGTCACCGGTCCGGTTTCACGTACCTTGATTTTATCGTGACCACTCTTAGATGAGAACTCTTTAATGTGTGCAACCAATATGAATACTATAGGGAGAAAATTTGATTAAATTTGAAAAACAAAATGGACTAAATGATCTTATATTTAAGATGAAACTTATAGCCCTTAACTAATTAATTTTGATTCACTATCAAAAAAATGTCATTTAGCGACGGAAAATCCGTCTCTAAATAGCTATTTTCTGTCGTTAAATAAAAATTTTCTGATGGAAAATAGTCATTTAGCGATTGATTTTTCAGTCGCTAAATAATATTTTTCTGATAGTGATCTTGTAGTAAAGAGGGAGGGAGTATACAAGTTCAATCAATTTTTGCTATTTATTATTTTTTAATAACTAATTTAAATAACTTATAAACAAAAGCACAGTCCTTTTTATTTTGTTGTGGTGTAAACCCAACAATATAATATATGTAATGGATATGCTTGATTTTTGGGGGAAAAAGTGCAAGTTTAGTAGAGATAGATGCATCAGAATTTTAAATAAACTTCTTAAATGAAGACATATTCTCGCTACCGTCTAAATATGAGATTTTAGAGGTGTTTGGGAAAGCTTCTTAACACCTCAAAAGTACGTTCAACAGTGTTTTTTCGTAAAACGAGATAATTACATTCACACATTTACCTCGTAAATGGTAAAGTACTTCTCCACCACTTTACCAAACAGACCCCTTATTTATTACAAACGAGGTCCCATATTTGTGAGTGTGAGGGCTTGTTTGCATCTTTTTCTCTCTCTAAAATCTAAGTTTAATTTCAAAATCTAGGTTTTATCCCAAAATCTAGGTTTTGTTTAAACACAAATTTTTTTCAGAAAAGCTATTTTAGTTACAAAATCTCGGTTTCAAACCTAGGTTTTTTTTCATACTTTTTTCCATTTTTCCTATTGTTTCCTCTTTTCTACTTTTTTTCTTCTTTCTCTTTCCTCTTTCCTAACTTTTTCCTTCTTTCTCTTTCCTCTCTCTTACTTTTGCTTTCTTCTCTTTCCTATTTCATACTTTTCATTCTTTCTTTTTCCTCTTTACTACCATTTTTTGTCTCGGAATCCATAAAATCTAATAACTTTCTAAACATAAATCACTTTTCAAAACCTAAGTTTTACCTCCGAATCTATAAAAACTATTTTTTAAAACCTAGATTTAACTCGAAATCTGTAAAATTATTTTGAAAATAACTCCCACATATGCAAGTAGAGGGAGTATTGAATGGCTGATAGATTACTTGAAGTTGACAATGTGAATCGCTTTTAAAATTTTTTTGGAAAAAAAACCATTTAGAAGAAAGATGCTTTATTATTTCACAGTATTGAATTAATAATGGTGGCCCCCAATGCCATAAACTATCAACAACGTCTCTTTGCAGCCACAAATTGTAATTTGAACGTCATTCTAAACACAGAACCATAAATAAAACCCTATGACTCTTTAATTCAACCTAACATCTTTATTATTATCTCACCAGACTGAGCAATTGCCAGCAAATTGATCATATTCTTGTTTCCTGCCATATCGTCCCTTCTCAACTTATCTAATATACTAAATATAAACACTTCTTCTTACGAAAATTTAAATATTATTTCTTTACATTTTGAGAAGCTAACCCATTATGCTAAACAAAAAACCCATTGGTAATTAACCAAAGGAAGTAATTACACAATTGATAAGGCAACAATCGACTAACACAATGACAGCCGATTCATCATCACACACACATATATGTAACAACCTCAATCTATATATCCGCCAAGGTATTGCTATAGTGCGTGTTGCACATGTATAATATATTATATTATATATATGCCTTGTACATGTCTAGAGATCGTATTGCTTTAATTTGATTTGTTAAGATCCAATTGTTTAAAACAAAGTAAAGGTGCCAACCCTTAATAGTGAATTCAGTATATTAATTATAGATTTATATGTAAACATGTAACACTTTTATGAACAAAAATGGTTAAGAGAATGAATGATGTAGTGCTTCACTTAATTAATTTTCGGACTAAGAGAATTGATTAAGTTGAATTTTATGGGTCTATTCCCCTAAAACACCACTCTCTCAATGAGAATATTAAATGTAACGTGAAAGGGAATGAGAAAAGTAACAACAAACTTGACAAGGTCAATGTGAAAAGCTGTGATTTTTATTTAAGTTCATTTAGTTTTAAGCTGTGATTTTGAATTTGATTTGATTGAAGGTAATTAACATCATTATTAAGCAGAAAAATAAAAAAAAAACCACGGGTCATCATACAAAAGCTAAGGAGTTTATTGATTTTTGATCTATATTGCAGGTTTATGGTAAATTTAGTTTTGGTTTCTATGGCTAATATTTAATAAACTAAAACAAAGGTCTTATTTATGGAACCTGAGGCTCAAGTTAAAATTCGATGAGATGGTAAGGATTAACAATGGTGCCAACTGCCAACCCAAAAGTATATTCAATGAAGAAAAAGGAAATGGATGGAAATTCTGCATTTTTTAAGAAGGAACGAGGCCGGTCTTTAGGATTAATTAGGAGCAGTAATGGGTGGAGTGAATTGATGATGAAAGAGAGAGAGAGAGAGAGAGAGGAGGAGGAGGAGGGGAGAGAAGGGGAATGAATGATCATTAATTGGAATGAAGAGGAGTGAAAGGAACAGTGGTAAAAGTGGTGAAGGAGTATTGACTTTTACAAAAGCAACGACCAGAAGCAGCTTTAATAACCACTGTCACATAACACTGTAACACAACCACCCAGCAACAACGTTGTGCTTGTGTGGAAATACCGTTTTTTAAACTGTACGTACTTTTTAATATTAAAATTTATTAAAATCATTTTAAAATTTATAAAATCACCTTAAAATTAATAAAATACCTCAAAATTAGTAAATAAAAATTTTTCCCAACAGATTTTTCAAACACATTTTATTGTCAGATACACTATCTCTCACTCTCGTTCCGGGTTTAACGGCAACAAAAGCAAAACCCAAATTAAAAAAAAAAAAAGTGTGGGAGTTCCGACCTTGTGTGGGTCATTCGAGTCAGTGGTACACATAATGAACTGAACTGCATATGTATGTACGCATGTATGTGTCTGTGTCTGTGTCTATACATATATATAAAAGAGGGCAAGTGCAGTGAGTTAGCGAAAGAGAAGGATGATGGCGACGTAGAGGAGCATGTCAAAGTACAAGAAGGGAAGATGTCAAACCCCGAAACTTCTCATCTTTAGCCCCTGCAACTCTCAAAATATTTTTGCCAATTCCTTTTCACATTTTATATATCCCTTCAATTTCTCTCTTTTTGGTCTTCATCTAGTAGTAGTGCACAAAGTGACGTGTGTGTACATATGAATTTCTCTTACCTCTCGTCTTCTAAACCCATTATATAATAAATTCATGTGGGACTTGTAAAAAAGATATTTAGAATATTTTCGTTCGTTCAACATAGTATTCATGACGTGGCCTTCTTCTGTCTGCAACAATTCTCTCTGTATTTATTACTTATGACAGTGATTGCGATGGTCATCATGAAGGTAGGGTAAAGCATCGGCATTCTGTGGGTCCCACACTCAGCCTCCCCCCCATTCCCCATTGCCCATTGTCATGTGCAAGCAAGCCTTCTTCCGTTCTCACTCCCTCCCTCCTCGCTTCATTAATCTCTCTCTCTCGTTTCACTGTTCCTCTCTCCTCCTCTTTCTCCCACACCGCCTCACGCGGCGGTTCGCTCAGTCGCAGCCCCCGGAACAGCGCCTCCTCTCGTCTGCGCCGACCAAGGTTTGGGTTTCACCTACTTTCACTCCTCTCTTCCTCGCCTCATCTTCTCTTTTTTTTTTTTTGGCGATAAAAAAGACAGTAATTACTACGTACTCTGGAGAGTTTACACAGAGACATTACATAAACAAAACTCTATTCCATAAAAACTAGAGATCTCTCTTGCTCTCTCTATCCATTATTCATTGATTCACAGTTCAACAACCAAATTAATATATCCTTTTTCTTTGTCTCAATATATGGTTTGAAGAATTTAAGGTACCATTCTGCTTTTGTTTGGTTGTAAATTTTTATGCTGTGTAATGTGTACAGACTGTAATTCTAAATAGAATACATTCTGATTTGCTTTTGAGTTTTATAACGTTAAAACTATATAACTTCTGGTTGACGTTACTTTTATTTATTCACTTACTTAATATTTCATGAATGAACACATATTTCATGGCATGGGCAAAAAATAATAAAAAAAATGAATTACAAATCTGAGAAGGAGAATAATTACACTGGAGAGTCTAACGGGAATTCAATTATCTCGGGGGATAACGTCCAATTGCTTCTCAGTTACTCCACCACTTCTGTCTTCTCTCATGTACTCTTTTTAGGGTTAGTGCCTGTTTGGAAAGCCATTTTCCCAAACGGTGCACGTAAGCCGAGACAAAATCATCTTGAAATCTGTAAAAACTATCTCGAAATTCATAAAAACCATCTTGAAATCCGTAAAACCATCTCGAAATTTCCAAAATGCCTCAAAATCTGCAAAATCCATTTTTCCAACGGAGTTCCCAAACAAGCACTTAGTTGTTAGTACAAATTTTAGTACATTTGAGTTTTGATTTATCATCTTTCAAATCATCAATTTTAGTTTCTAACGGCATACAACCCAGTGCGTTGGAGAAGCTGTTTTTCTCTTCTTTGTTTTTTTTAGGTTACACATAAATTGAGATAAAACTCCTTACATATTTATCCCGATTTACGTAAAATCAGTGTGGGTTAAAATGCATGGAGCATCATAGAGTATTTTCTCATGTGCATTTAACACTTTAATTATTTTATGGTGTATTCAACATTTTAGAGTATTTTTCAGGTATATCCAATATTTTAGGTAACTTTTATGTCTTGATGTTGAATGCACAAAAAAATAATTTAAGGTTTTAGGCGGTCGTAAAAATATACTTTAGAGTGTTTGGTGCACTGAAAATTACTTTATAGTGTTAAACATATTTGAAAAAAATACGGTGGCACTCCATAAAATACTTTATGAGATTGAATGTATTTAGAAAAATAATTGAGAGTGTTGGATCCGTAAATAAAATGAAATAATAAAAGGGGAGCAAACCCCAGACGAAAGATTTGTATGAACCTCCTGCTTTCGACTGAATCAAAGGAAGCCTCAATGGTCGGAAATGGGAATATTCGATCCGGAAGTCGGCTTTGGTAATCCCAGAATCTTTCCTTTCACCTAAACATTAAGTTTGATGCGTCCGTTGATTTCTCCAAATTCCCACATATCCAATTAAAACACGACCTCCATATTTACACGTCACCTCATGTTTCCTCCAACTAACGGTTTGAATTCTTCCATGCAGAAAGGCTTAATTACCGGTAAGATCTGATTTGGGAAATAAAAATGGAGTATCAGATTCATATTCATCCTTAAAACGGAAATTAATTTCAAAAATTACTTAATTACCAAGTCTTTTGTTCCCGATGGTTTTACCTTTTCCTTTTGTCTGTATTTTTTTTTTGTTTTTTTGATTTTCCTCATTGTCAGTACTTAAAACGTTCAGGCCAGGACGGTCCCATACTGCTGCATAAAGCTCAAAGGGGAGCGGGAGGCAGAAACACAGACTACACTGTGCAAAGAAAGAAAGATCTGGCCACCATGGGGTGATCTGTGAAAAATGGCGAAGAAAATAAAAGAAAAGTAGTTAACCGAAGAGTAGCAGCTGAAGCGCGGAACAGTGAAAGTTCTTTCTTTCTTTTGTTAATTCTTTTCCGGTGAGTTATCTGGGTACTGAATTACTTAATTTTTTTTTCATTCGTTATGGAAGATTCTTCGAGAGTTAACTAATCTCTGTCACCCATGCCTGTAACCTTTTTGTTTGTTCACTCACCGTTTGATTTCTCCATCTTCACCTCTCTCTCTCTCTCTGTATGTGTGTGTATAGTTCGTTATTTTTTGACGCACTTGAGTGTAATGTTTCAATGTGTTGGTCAGATTTTGATAATTCTTTCTTCCGTTGTTCTAATTGGGTGAGTTTTGTTTTTGATCAGGCAGTTTGTACCGATCCCACCGTATCATATATTTCAGCCTTCAGCCTGGGTTCTATTTGATCAGGTACTTATTGTGCACCTTTTTTTTTTAATAATTTTATGTTTTCGTCAAAAAATAATAATATTATCGCATTAGATATGACGTACCAGAAACAAAAATTACAAATTCTTCAGTTCTCTTATTTTTAACTATTAAATAAATTGATTTTTTTCAAAATTCCTAGCCGTCTTAATACTAGGGGACTGATTTTTTTTTTTTTTGGCCAACAAATACTAGGGGACTGATTTGATGTATCTGAAACTCAATGTTCGCATTCCTTCTGTATTTCTCTTTCTCATGGTTTCTGTCGACTTTAGTGGCTGTCGTGTAGCTCTGATCTTCTTCCTTGATTTTTCACAGAATATAAGGTCCTATAACAACTTCCCAAGACAAGGAAATTTTCTCGTCGGCTTAAGTGATGGCGGCTATGGCTGCAGATTCTAGAGGAATGTATTCATGGTGGTGGGACAGCCACATTAGTCCCAAGAGCTCAAAATGGCTCCAAGAAAATCTATCTGGTAAGCAATGTTTCTAACAATTCTGTTTCTAAACACCAATGAGATCAGGTCTAAAGTAGTCGCTCATAATTGGTCACTAACTAATGTTTAAATACCTAATTGTATTTAGTGTTCAATGATTTCTCAAATAGGATTGACTCCTGTTAGATGATACTTGTGTTTTGCCCAAAAGAAAAATTTTGTTTCTAAACGTTGAACACCTTAATAGTAGCCACAGATCTTGAAAGTGTTCATTTTTCTTCTCTTAACAGATATGGATGTGAAGGTGAGGCAAATGATCAAGCTTCTTGAAGAAGATGCAGATTCCTTTGCAAGGAGGGCGGAAATGTATTATAAGAAACGACCGGAGCTCATGAAATTGGTTGAAGAGTTTTACCGGGCATACCGTGCATTGGCTGAGAGATATGATCATGCCACCGGAGTTATCCGTCAGGCTCATCGCACCATGGCGGAGGCATTCCCCAACCAAGTTCCACCGATGCCTCCTGATGGTGGAGATTCTGAGCCACGTACTCCTAATAAGTCGCCGTTCCCTTCACGGGCATTCCTTGACTCAGATCAATTGCACAAGGATGTTTCTGTGACTTCTCCATCTCATTTTCATGATATGAGAAACGGTACAGTCATTGAAGAGCCTGATTGTGTTATTAGTGGAAGGGGTTTAAAGCAGTTCAATGATCCATTTGTGTCTGGTGAACACTTGAATCATGGAAAATTTGCAGAAGGGCGAGCTAGGAAGGGGCTTAATTTTGTTGACTCAGAGGAGCAGAGCAATAGTGATAATGGGATTCAAGGATTGTCTGAGGCTGAACGGATGGCTAAAACTGAGGCAGAAATTTTGGCCTTGAAGAAAGCCCTTGCTAAATTAGAAGGTGAAAGGGAAGTTGGCTTGCTTCAATATCAGCAGAGTATGGAGAGGCTGTCAAATCTAGAGTCAGAAGTTTCTAACACACAGGAGAACTCCCGAGGACTCGATGAACGAGCCAGTAAAGCCGAAGCTGAAGTTCAAACCTTGAAGGATGTTCTTATCAGGTTACAAACTGAAAGGGAAGTTAGTCTTGTTCAGTACCAGCAGTTCTTGGAGAAAATTTCAAATCTGGAGAACAAAATTTCTTCGGCTCTAAAAGATGCAGGAGAGTTCGATGAACGAGCTACAAAAGCTGAAATAGAAGCTGACTCGCTCAAGCTGGACCTTGCAAGAGTTGAAGCTGAAAAAGAAGCTGGCCTTGATAAATATAAACAGTGCGTGGAGACATTATCAAAATTGGAGGAGAGACTGATGCAAGCTGAAGAGAATGCAAAGAGGATTAATGAGCAAGCCAACAAAGCTGAGAATGAACTTGGGGCTATGAAGTTGGAAATTGATAAGCTTACAGGAGAGCATGATGATGCTGCTCTCCGTTATCAGCAATGCTTGGATATAATTTCCAGCTTAGAGCATAAACTCTCTTGTGCAGAAGAGGAGATGCGTAGGCTTACTTGTAATGTTCAGGATGAGGCTGAAAAGTTAGAGAGTTCTGAACAGAAGTGTCTTTTCCTAGAAACATCTAATCAAACTCTTCAGTCTGAATTGCAGTGCTTGGTGCAAAAGATGGGCTCTAAGAGTGAAGAACTTAATGAGAAGCAAAAAGAATTAGGTAGGCTGTGGACTTGCGTACAAGAGGAGCGGCTACGGT
>JANTPZ010017097.1:0-10972 GCA_025593235.1 Vachellia pachyceras | reverse complement strand
GGGAGCCCGTTTTGGCTCCCCAAACCCATTCTCACGCAAGCCGAGACAAAATTTCTCTCACATAAAGTACCTCGGAATCTGTGTCCATTTTCCCAACGGGTTTCCAAACGAAGCCAATATTTTACTTTGATTTAGTTAGATAACCACATGAAACAGATAAATCACAGGATTTACAAGTATTTTGATCTTCTTACATTTTATTCACTCTTTCCATAATTAAGTGGTACAGGAAATAAGTGGAAGTTGTTTAATGGGTGAAAAGGCATGTTCTTTTATGATTTTTTTTTTCAAGTTGAAGTTTTGTTGAAACTAGCAATTAAAGGCTAAATTTTTTACGATAAAAAAAACCTTGTTTTTCACCTACCAAAATGAGATGATCGATGTGAGAAAGTTCTCCGACAACAATAAAAAGAGATAATAAAAAACCTTGACATACTTCAGTGTCCGCAGGGACAGATCCCATTTCATTATAAGTTAGACGATCTGCCCTTTGATCGTAAGTGAACCAAATCAATTTTCTAAAATTTTCATATCAAAAAAACAAGAAAAAGAGACTAAACAAAATTTGTGGAGCCATGAATTTTGGAAGGCAGACGATCCCATATCCTCTGCATTCCAATTATTTACACTTCTAGTTTTCTTTGTTTGAACGTTGAAAGGTCTAATTATTGGTTAAAAGCTACACCATTGTGAAAGCCATTGAGTTGCTTCTTGCATCATGGTAAGAAAAATAAGAGGAGGAATAAAGAAAAAGAAGAGGTGAGAAAGCCAATCAGTAGGGGAGTATTTAATTTATTTCTATTTTAAAATTATCATAATCTGTATGAATTACTACCTCTGGTCTTTAATATAAAAGTCATATTACTTTTTGTAAAATTATAAAAATTTAAATAAATTACTTTGTTATAAAAAATATTCTGAAATACTTATCATAAAGGAAAACCCCGGAAAGGACCGTTTAAAATTCTGAAAACTTATTTGCTATCATAAATAAGATAAAGGATGTATAAATATCAAAAGTTGTTAGAAATTGTGTACATAGAAATATGAGATTTGATAAAAAAAGAATATGATATTTCATAAATTGACAAAAAAGATGAAACTGCTCTTAAGTAAAAAGTATAGAATAAGTTGTCAATACATTAAGAAAAGTTGTCAATCAACTCAACGAAGTAATAGAGACACTCAAGTGGAAAAGTTGTTAATTGTATAAGAACACTTGTAATTCTTTTTGAAAAAGTCATCAATACGCTAGAAAAGTTTGTTATTCATCGCGAGAGAAAATAACATATGCACTCAAAAGGAGATGTTGTTAAAAATATAAATAAGTTATCATTACTCTTTATGGAATTGTTAATAGTTATGAAAAGTTGTAAACTAACTTAACGGAGTAATATATGCACCTAAGTGAAAAAGTTATCAATAGCATAAGAACTTTTATTAATCCTTTTGAAAAAATTGTCAATACGTTAAAAAATTGTTTTCCAAAATTCAATGGAACAGTATAGACACCCTAATGAAGATCTACTAAGAGGTATAAAATAAGTTGTTATTACGTTTGATGAAGTTGTCAAGATGTTACGAAATGTTGTCAACCAACTCAATGTAAATATAATATGTATCTATATATTATTAAATGAGTTTCACATCATTTTACGTTATTTTCAACTGAAATTTACTTCACAAATATTTACTCAAATAAGTTTTCAATTTGACAAGAAATCAATTTTATCATTTTTAATTTAAATATAAATCACATCACATCATCAAATTTTTATTGTAAATTCAATTTTCAAAATTCATTTTACAAATGTTTAATCCAAACGGGCCCTATTTCCTTTGCAGTCATCTTATTGCCACTCTCCGTGGTTAATATAAGTTTCAAGTGATTTTTTTAAATTGAAAAGGTTAAATAAACTCTTTATATCAAATTATGGGTAAAAAAATGGTTTGAAAGAATAATAAATATATAAGCTTATTTAACTTATTTAATGCCTTAAAAAATAGCTGCGACTTATTCTAACATTGCTATCTGATTAATATTGTGTGTGTATACATATAAAAAAAAAGCCTTTCCAGTTGGGAAAGAAAAAAGCCCTTTCCCATATGATTGTAACTTTTGCACGGTTGTTACGTTGTTGGAGAAAGAAAATCTAAGCATAAGATAAGTTATGATTGAAAATTTTACATGAATTTAATATATGGCAAAGCTCAGTTGTATTTACATTGTTGTCACTTGCATTTAACGGCTCTGTTTGAATAGCCCGTTTGGGTATTTAAAAGTCATTCCTACGCTTACCGAGACAAAACTTTTTTCACATATTTACCTCAAAATCTGTATCCGTTCTCCTAACGGACTATTCGAACACACTAAAAATAGTTGGTAAAATGTTACAGGAAAAGTCCTCTGTCAGAGAATTGATTGAATAATTACCTGGGGGATTTTTTCTGAATTTTTTCAAATTTTATTCAATTATGTTTTACATATACTACTTTTAAAGTAAGGAATTCTTGTTGAATTGAATGTGTCCAGATAGTATAGAGACAGGACAACGTCGCACAATCATGAATTGCTATTACCTAAAAGTGTATGTAAGATACAAATGTAAGCAAGAATGCTCGCTAAATGAACAAGGAGCACAAGTGATATGTGTCGACGTAGGCTGCCCTGTGGATTCACTAACGAAACAGGAATTAGTGCTTCTTTGGAAACTCTTTTCAGAATAACTTTTACAGATTTTGAGGCAACACATAGATTTTGGAGAATAGATTTTGGAAAATAGCTTTTACAGATTCCAATGCAAAACCTATGTTTTGAAAAGTGATTTATGTTTGGGAATTTATTAGCTTTTACGGATTTCGAGGCAAAAAAAGTGGGTAGGAAAGGGGAAAGAGAAAGAAAGAAAAAAGTATGAAGAAGAAAGAGAAATAAGGAAAAAAAGTAGGAAAGATGAAAAAGTAGAAAAGGTAGGAAAGATGAAAGAAAAAGAAATAGGAAAGAGGAAAAAGTAGGAAAGAGAAAACCTAGGTTTCAAATTGAGGTTTTATAGCCAAGATATCTTTTCAGAAAATTTTTTATACTTAGACAAAACCTAGATTTTAGATCAAAATCTAGATTTTGAAACCAAATCTAAATTTTAGAATGGTTCCAAACAAGAGAGAATCAATAATTGGGGGTCGTTACACACACTGTCCGCTCTGTATTTGTATACAGCAGCATTGCATCATCAAGACGTCATATATTCATGTTGGGTTGTATATCTTTTAATTGGAATCCAAACCCGATTTCAACGCACTACTGGGAACTGATCTTTATGCTAAACCCAATTATGTGCTTGTTTGAAAACTTCATTGCCTAATGGTACATGTAAATCGAAATAAAATCATATTAAAATTCGTAAAAATCATACTGAAATATATAAAACCATCTAGAAATCCGTAAATTCCTTTCTCCCAACGGAGTTCTCCAACACACACATTGGTTAGAAATTCTACGTACGTAGATATGAGAGTGACATAATCCCTTTTGTGGCGTTTCGCTTCGTGCGATTTTCTCCCTCTCTGTTAGGGTTTCTTTTTTCCCTCTCTGGTAGGGGTGTTCTCACGGTGTCGAGCTTGGGCAAGAAATTCCATCGGGACTTCGATCCCTTTCTCATTTTGGGAGGATCTAATCTTCTTCTTTTGGCATGTGTGTGGATTGTATTTCTATGGAGTTGCTCTAGAAGATTTTGGCAACGAAGAGATTTTTGGATGGGGGCGAGCATGGTGGCGGCGGGGATCGATGGTTAGAGGTAGGTGGTTTTCGCTCGGGAGTGATGCCCTCCGATAGTGATCTCTGATGGGTGCCACCATGGTTATGGGAGAAAACGTTTGAGAAGCCCGGCCAAGGACAAACCTTGACCTACCTGAAAGCTGTCGCCGCTGGAATGATCGGTGTTGTTTTGTGGTCCTCCAACTTGGCTGCAAAGACTCTTCAACCGTCGATGGTGTTTCTGCCACAGTTCTCCTGTCTGTAGTGCCGGCGGAACCTGTAGATGTAGTGGGTAGTGACGATTCAGGTGCTGGTGATGGAATTGGAGTTGCCCAGGCTCAGAGTTCAGATGGTTCCTTTCACTTATCGTTGTGGAACACTGAGGGAAGCCTAACGTTTCAAATTGCTGAAGGAATATGTTGTAAGGATGTAAAGCAGAGGAGGTCAAAGAAGAAAATTGTGAGTGCTAGGGATCGGGAGGTAAGTAGCTATCCCATTACTCATAAACTTTATTACAAAGTTGTCTTGGGTTTGAGGTTTTTGAAGAATAGAGTGGCTGATTTTGTTGTTGGTCACATTTGGGTTAGTAACGTTGATTATGCTGGGGAGTTGAAACCAGAGGTAGCAAGGTTTATATGTCTATCTAGTGAGCATAGGTGTAATTCTGGGCTGATAAGAGCATTTTTTAAATCAATGTGCGTTACCCTTGTTGTCAATGCTCTGGTTCAATTAATGTGGAATGATTTTAGGAGGAATAGAGAAGGAATGGAAATTCTTAATGCTAAAATTATAGTTGCTGAAGTCTTCTCTGTGCTTGGTTTCGGTGGGTTTGTGGCTTGCTCATTTGGGTTGATGGTGGGTGTGTTTGTGATGCCTATTTCGAAGGCAAGGCTTTATGATAATCAGGTTAGAATCATTATCTTCAGTCTGTTCAGTGGGTCTGTACATGCTGTTCATTTAGGGCTTGACATGTGCCTGTTAAGTGTGAATGGTTACACTGTTCTTTTTCCGGCAAAACATGTGCATGTCCAGTATGTGTGGAAACATTGTTCTTCTTTGGACTGGAGTGGTGTTTCTACCCCTTTTGATCAAGAAAAGTGTGGTGTTATAATTATCCTCATGATTATTGTCATCCTTGAGTTTCTCTCTCAAGGATTTTGGTCAGGAACCATTTCTATTTATGATTTCCTTTTGAAGTATATTTGGCAGCCAGGTGGTTCGTTAAAGCTTCTTTGCACGGTTCTTACCCTTTCAATCGGGTATCTCAAGTGCCGTCGCCGTCAATGGCAGTTTGGAGGATTGCTGTTAAAGATTTTTCTTGTTGTAATGTTGAACCCTTTATTGCTTTTTTCTTTTCTATTTATTTGCTTATGCCTAGTTTATTGTCTTTAGATTTGATTGTTTAGTTTGATTTGTTCTAAGACCTTGTAAGTTTGGTTATGTTTAATCGTATGTTTTCTTTGTTGGCAAAAAAAAAAAGAATAACGTGGCTGATCATTTTTGTTCCCAATTAATTAATAGAATGATAGAGGTACTATAATTACCTTGTCACCAAAAAAAAGTAAGTCGGTAGCCAAAATCACCACTTATGATGAGACGCTTTCCCGAGACCACATTGGATATGTTTGGAAATTCCGTTGGATTAAATAAATTTACAGATTCTAAAATATTTCCCGAGACCACATTGGATATGTTTGGAAATTCTATTAGAAAAACGGTGTTCCCAAATAAGCACATTGAAGATTGAGAATGCCGTTTGAAAAAGGTTATATGCAAACCCAATCACAATCACGGCCATCATCTATCTGCAATGATTAAATTAAGCATTTTCATTAATTAATGCCTGTTCGATCACCACAATGAGTATCATATAAGCAAAAATCTATTAACTGCATGTATGCATATATATATATATATATAGAATCAATATACGTCACTTACTCTTCAAGTAAATATCTAGTATACGATTGCAAGCTACATGTAATGATCGAGAAAACCAGCCATAGCCTCCTAATAAGAATAAAATTAATGGTACGTATGTGAATGGGATGTATTGCAAGGAACAAAATTATGATATGGCCGTGTTCAGATGAACGATTAACATATAGAGTGAAGTAATAAGGAAGGAGAAATACCAAAGATGGTGTTCCTAGGGTTGAGTGCAGCCTGGTTCTTGGCGGTGTCACCAACCATCCTCTGAGCGTTTGCTTATCATATAAATAGGTCAGACTTTAATTAAATAGGCTTAAATCTGTAATGAAAACATTGAGTCTAAACTTAAGTTTGAACCTGAATGTGAGTTTTTTTAGACACAGGTCTGAGCCTTCGAAATGCCTGTTAAAACCTGAAACCTTTATAGAATCTTACATATAATGTAGACCTCTAAAAATGCTTTAAAATAGGCTTTAAGCCCATTATTGTACACCTTTAAAAATACCTCAAGGTAGGCTTTAAGCCTACTACTATATTTATTGGATGTAAGTATTTAATATAAAAATTAGGATTAAAAATACAAAAGATGTTATTTGCATCATATAAAAATAATTATATTTATTTTATATATAAACAGATTAACCTGAAAACTTACAGGCCAAACTTCAAAAAAATAGGCATGACCTATTTATACAATTAAACCTTTAAATAGATATTAATCTACCCATTTTAATAAATATGTCAAATCAGACTGTGATATGGGCTGTCTTATTCCCACCCTACCATTAGCGAAGGCAACATGATACGTACGGCGTCGCTCTGTTGCCTTGTTCATTGACGATGATCTCCGCCCGACTGTGTTGCGGTACTGCGACGCATGAGTATGTGGTTCCGAGATCGATTCCAATGGCTGGTTCCGGCGATCTCTCTCCCATTCTCTTCTCTTTCAAGTCAATCGAGTTTGGCGGCGCAGCATGGGAAGAAAGAGTTCATGGGGATATGAAAGTAGTTAGAGCTTATGAGTGAAAATAGGATATTTAATTTAAAACAACGCATTTAAGCTTCTTCTTTTGTGGTTGGAACTACATAATCCATTTCGATCAAAGCAAGTAACTCAGAAAAACAAAACAAATCCCAGCAAAGTAGACTCAAAATCTAAGAAGAGAAAACGTCAGTCAAGCCCTGACCTGAGTAGACGATTCAGTTGATTGAAAAATGCATCCGTACGTTGTCATTTGGTCGAAGAGGAGCATACCCTTGCATGCAAATTGTACATGGAATATACTAGACTGGATCTGGTATAGATTTCAGGTCGTCACAGTCTAGAATCTGATCCAGTCTAACATCAACTCGAAATCAAATTGGACTAAACTGTTCTAATGAGCTGCCTAAGTAGGTGTATATTCAATTAAAGATGGAGTGAGTTAGACTCTTGTATGTTGGCTGAAAATGTTCCGTGCGTGCATTCAATCATCATCATCATCAATATATCTTATAATACCAATCCACCACGTTACTGTTCATAAGCCTCAAAAGTTCAAAATTAAAAATCCCGCAAAAAAATTTCCGAGTTGCTTTTCTCCTTCTGCTCTGCGCGTGCGTTCCCTCTTCCTCACTCTCTCAGCTCTCACCCTCGTTCTCAACAGATCTCGTCTTCTGTTCGTATCGGTGAAGCATCTCCTCTCCTCTGTTGGCATCGCGCGGTCAGATTTTGTGGGAGTCCGTTCTCCGTGCTTCACCTCCGTTCAATTTTGCATCCAACTCCACATGTAAGTGTTGTTTAGCCCTCCCTTTCTCTCTAGCCTCCGTTCGATTTTCTGAGGTTGATAAATTTAATGATATAGATTGTAGCTATTGCAATGCTAATCTTAATGATTCTAACTTTCACATTTCAAATCTTGGTTAATTTCTCCTTTACTTCTTAACAGGGTAAGCCCATCAAAATTTGTAATTCCCTTAGGTAAATATGTCAAAGTCTTAATTTCCATGTTTCTATGATCTTTTGGAGTATCGTGTGTGTTTCGATGCACTAAATTCTGGAGAAAGAAAAAAAGGGTTATTTATTCTGTTTTCAGGGTTTGAATTCGGTATGTATTACAGGATTGAGGACGGTCTTGATTGATTATGGGCTTACTAGAATATATATCGGCTAAAACCCCTCAAATGCTTTAACCAGACGGATTATCGGTTGATCTAGAATCGGTTTCTGAAGTGCGTAATGTACAAGTTGATGGAGAACTAGATAGCAGTGGTATTGAAGCATTATCTGGTAAGCACCGATTCTGTTGCGATCAAGTTTCTTACTGGTTTTTGAAAGAGAACTGCCCCCGACGTACTTCCTCAATTCTTGGTAATGGGAAATATAGTGTTTCTGCTCCCCCAAAAGAACCTCAGCTGGTATATCTTATTCCTTGCATCATCATTATATTTTATGCTAATCCATTCTTTCTTCTCCTGTAATGAATTAGTTCAGTGTTTTTCCAGTTGCAATCAAAGTGATATATATAGAAGGAAAAAATGTACAGAACATCCATTGCCTTTGGAACTTTCGGAAATACATTTCCCTTCATTTACTTTTGTCTGTCGATGCTTTCAACTTTAAGAAACTCCACAATTGATGCTTTGTGTGGTTGGAAGGGTCTATTGAAAATTTTGGCATTGGTTTTGTGAAATAACCAGTTATAAGAAATTAGCACTAATGATTCTAGTGATTATTACACATGTTGTTAGAAGAAATTTGCTTTCTTATTCTTCTTTCTGCTTGAAAAGCATAATGTTCTTTAGAGGCATGAAAATAACGAACTTGTCATAAATGGTTCAAACAGAGGAGAATGATTCTAGGATACTAATAAACTTGTCATAAATGGTTCAAACGTAGGTACATATCCATGTATCTATTCTGTCAGTTTACAATCCTAGATAATAGATGATATATTGCTTTATCTAGCCTTTGACAACTTTCTTTTCTCTTCTTTCATTCTCCTCCTCCTCAAGTTAAGAAGTATTTTTTTTAATTTTCCAAAAATTCCACAAACTTGTGTCATATCCTTTCCCTCCCAAATGGTAAGGATATGAACTTAACTATATAACTACTGATCCGATATTCATGTGATTTAAGTAATAATGCATTAAAGGCAATACATAAAGTAGTTCCATGCCTCTATGCTACCCTGTAGGCTGGTAGCATTTCAAGTGATAATTATGCTTCTGGCGAACATGGTTGATGTACTATCTCTTTTTATTCTCTTTAATCAGGCTCATATTATGGAACTTGAAGAAGTGAAGCCTCTCAAGAATCTTAAACATCCAAATATTGTTGCAAGTATGTTTTTATTATGCCCGTAATACGCTGCCTGTCTGATTCAGTGAATACCAACTTCTTTCATTCTTTAAATATTTCAGCGTTACTTGGGGACTGCTAGGGAGGAGGATTCCGTGAATATCCTTCTGGAATTTGTACCTGGAGGATCTATCTGATCACTCTTGGGGAAATTTGGATCCTTCCCTGAGTCTGTAAGTAATTATTAATTCCTAACAAATACGGAAACTCTAAAAAGTTGTAAGCCTGCTGCTGCTTCATGAGAATAATTTACTGAACAGGTAATAAAAATGTATACAAAACAACTCTTATTGGGTCTTGAGTACCTTCACGAGAATGGAATTATTCATAGAGATATTAAGGTGGGTACCCTTACTTCCTAGGTCAGAGGATTCTCTATGCCCTTCCCCCACCAAAAAGAAAAATCTCTCGTGTTGGTCAACGGATTTTTTGATGAAAGGTGCAAACATTCTTGTTGATAATAAAGGATGCATTAAACTCGCAGACTTTAGCGCATCTAAGAAAGTTGTTGAGCTGGTATGGCATTGTTCCCCCTATTAATTGATTTGTACTTGGAAGTTTCTTTTCTACTTTCTTTGTGACCGTACGAAGTTTAAAGGAAGGTTGGGGGGAAGGGTGGATTCTTTCAAGGAAGGGTGGGCTAATGAGGAAGTACCAATGTCAGAGAAAATGTTGCCTTATTCAACTATTGTTAATTTGCAGCTAGCTACTCTTTTGGCATCCTTTCTTTACATTTCTCAAGTGCAGCCTTTATATTTAGAACATGGTCTCAAACTTCTCCATAGGGGTAATGATACTGTCAATATGCAAGTTTTTTTACTCTTATTGATAATTTCCTACTGATAGTAGTGAGTTACTGAATTTCGTCTCATAAGATGAACTATTAATAATAATTAACAGTTTTTGTTATAATCTTGGACACTTCTCTTGCAAGTTCTCTGGATTTAAAATAACTATAAACTATAGTCTTATCATACCTTGTGTTGAAACTCTGTCAATTGAGGGAATTTTAGAATTTTGGATTGCTTGATTATGTAGAAGCTTTGATACTATGTCAAGGGACCAACTGGAAGCTTTGATTCCTTGGTTTAGAATTTTAAGAGAAAAATTATGCTTATTTTTAGTGGATCATTTCCCTGTGTTTTAGATGCAAAAAGTGTATTGTGATTAAGTGTATTTTAGTGGATCATTTCCCTGTGTTTTACCACGTGAGAATAGTGATTTATGATGACAATCTGACATATACTTTATTTTGCCAACTGTATCACTGGTGGTCTTCCTTCATGTTGAAAAATTTACAATTGGAATCAACTGTATCACAAATCTGTTTATATGAATTGTTTAAATTGAAGTTGGTATGGTTACATGCATTTCTCTATATCTCTCTCTTTTACAAATTAGTAGCGGCAAAGTTTTGTCAGCTTCTTTTACTCCTATTCATTAACCACATTTCCTAAACAATCGCTATTCATTTTTCCCCTTCTATTGTTTATATTTGGTATTTTTGGTCAAAGTATGCAGTTGATATTGACATCAAGTGAATGAAAACAAACTTATAAATATGAATCAAGGATATTATTTTCTTGTGTCTTATGGTAATATATCTATTCCGTTTCTTTGTATTTTATAGAGAATTTAATGATAAACATTGTATAATATATTTTGCTATAATGTTTAATAATTCATTTTAATTAAATTTATTGAATATATGAATTTCGAATTTAATAGATTTGTTATATCAACGGGCGGGGGAATAAAGTTTGGTAGTGTGATCAATGTTATGATAATATGCTTGTCGCGCATCGCACGGGGAGTACATGTTAGTTAAATTAGAAAATGGTATAACTTTAAGATTGTTATAAATATTATTAAATAAGTGGATGACCATTGACTCTTCACATTCCTCATCATAAATACTGTTCATAAATGGTTACAGAGAAACGAGTAGT
>JANTPZ010017096.1:0-28192 GCA_025593235.1 Vachellia pachyceras | reverse complement strand
ATTCTACCTCTCTACCACAAGATCAATACAATGTGAATCAAGAGGGCCTAAAGGGTTAAGATGGCTGATGGGGTTCTAAAATTAATGGAATGAAATAATGAAGTGAAATGAAATTCTTGAATACACAGCACCGAAAAATAGCAATAATGCTTTTGCAAGACTTAAGATAAATTTATTTATATATATAATATTATTTTTTGCATATGTATATTTTTTTCTTTTCTCTTTTCTCTCTGTTTTTTTAATAGAACAACAGCTGCTCATATACATAACTTCATCAACATATGCTTGCTTTCAAGAGTGCATGGCTCAAAGGGGTAGTAAAGGATGAAATTGAAGGGTTTGTGTTTGGGCTAAACGAAAGGTTTTGAAATGAAGGCCTCTACCCTTTTCACAAAATATTGGATAATAAAGCTTTAATTAAGAATCAAGACAAGTTCCAGAGAGATTACAAATCAAGACAGACCCACTCTAATCAAATGAAATTAGGCCCAATTATCCTCAAGACAAGGCTAATGTCTCAATTAAACAGTCTCAAGAACCAAAATTGGAAAGGGTAAATTCACAACTGATATGCACTTATCAATTACTAATAACTCGAAAAACGTGATTAACCAAATACTTTAACCCTTAGACTCATCCATCAACCTCCCAATGCATTGGCTATGAAAATCACATTTTCATAAGCATTGCTCAGGAATGTTATTAAAGGTGAGAGAAACTTTTATTTCAAAAATCCATAGCCTATGAAAATTGTTTTCCTGCACCAAGGTTTTGCCGCGGCTAACCAATAAGTTGGTCGTGGCAAACCACACCTGAGAGGTGGTTCTGTGTGCATGTGATCTTCGCCACGACGCAACCATAAGATGGTCACGGCGAAACTCACCTGAGAGGTTGAACTGCTTATTTTAGGACTTTCGCCGTGGCGAACAACATAGTTGGTCACAGCGAAAATGGTTAGAAAGCAAAATTTTAGTTCAATTCCTCTAGAGATTTAATATGTATATTTTTTTCAAAAAATTTAAAAGAAACTTGAAAATTTCCAAAGTTTCAAGACAAAAATAGCCCCACATTATCCTTCAAAGAATTTCAGTTACACGTTAAAATAAAAAATATTACTTGAGAACACTCTAAATTAAATCTCCCCCTCATACTTAATTCAAACATTGTCCTCAATGATTGGAAGGTAAGGTTTACAAATCAATGCGCACGGCATTCGCAAGCAATATCGAATAATCATGCACACAAGCAACGAAATTTGGAAAACAACATTAGGAAAAGCATCTATATACATATACATACAGCTGCCATGACAAAATCGATATCAACATCCAGTCCAAACAACAACGGCACCAAAGTTCAACAGTATCCAGATAAACAAGAAGAAAACATGCAGAAAAGAGCTAGCCATCCCCCTGCATCTCCGAATCACCCTCAGAATCTACCTCGGTAGTAGCATCCTCCTCCTGAGTCCTCTCCGCTGCTCTGCCCTCTTCGAATGGTTCAACTCCGGAAGTCTCAGCACCAGAATCATCATCCTCCTCTGGAGGCAACTCAAAGTGTAAGCTCTACGCAATCAGGGAATACATTCTCCAGTGGTACCTCTGCTCCTTCTCAAATGAAACCCTGAACTGCTGAAACTCAGCAGCTATGCTCTCAAGTGAGACAGGGGCTGGTGATGGTGGATGTTCGTCCGATACCTGAGGTGCTAGAACTTCCTCCTCCTCACCCAGCAAGTCATCAACATCTACATATGGCTCAGGTTGGGGTGCAGGAGCTCTACGGATCCTATCATAAGTGAACACAGGGGCAGGAGCAAATGGGTGGTCCTCAGGATACTCTGGTATATCCAACTCAGTGAACATGTCGGGAATGAGGTGAGGAAAAATGATAGCCTTCGTGGTTTTCAATGTGAGTAGGGCCTCCTGAAGGGAAGAATAAATGAGAGTGGATATATCGATATAGATCCCTTAACATGTAAATGCAGAGAGCCTGTTTCTTCGTCAGGTTCGCTAAGTGGCTAGTGGGCAAAATGTTGCTGCAAACAAGGTGGATGAAAGGTTTAGTCTCTGGACGACACTCAGATCGGTGAATGTACATCTCAGACCTACGAGGTACATGGCAACCCTTTCCGGGCAAACACAAGGTCTCTACTATCTCGTCTGTAGGGTAGTTACTCATAAACTGAACATAGTGATCACGCTCAGCTATGGGTAAAGCAAGATGGGTACTGATGGTATGGTGAGTAATGGCATGCTGAAGTAAAGTACCTCGGTAATCAATGAAAAGAGCATTCTCATGTCGGCACTTCGCTAAAAGTGGTGGACAAAAGCGAGGTTACCCTGGGTACGCTTGCAGACAAGGCGAGTGAGGCCAGACTGAATTATTCTGCAAACAAAAGGATGGTTGGCAGGAGTCAAGGGGAATGAGCGTTCCTTTACCAAAGGATGCTTCTCAGTCAACTCTAGGATCTCCTCAAAGGTCTGGGATTGTTCAAGTTTAGGGCTAGGGGGTCTACTACGTTAGATCTTTTAGTTTTAGGCATGGTTGTTAGCTGGACTCACAAGAATAGTACAGAAAAACAACAAAAATACAAAGTTAACACAGGCGAAAAAATCAACCGTTGTCGTTGGCCACGGTGAAAATTATGGTTCGTCACTGCTAAAATCAAATTTAGTCGCAGTGAGTCATATTTTTCATCACGGCGAAAATCGCAGAACAGGCGATTACAGCGACAAGCGAAAACGAAAAATAACAAAAATGAAATGAAGAGAAAAGGAGAGGACGAAATGCTTACTCTAGATGGAAAAGATGAAGTGGTGGCAAGAAATGCGAGAGTCGCAGTGGCAAACTATGAACGGACAGAAATGGTAGAGAAAACACTCGACAGCGACGATGAAAACGTCGGTGAACACAAAGAATGAAATGGAAACTGGCTTAAAAAGAAAACCGCGGGAGACGAAGAGACACTATTATCGCTGCGGTGAACTAATGTTTAGTCCTGGCAAAGATATGAAGAGTCTTAATGTTGGTCGTGACGAAAAGCAAATTTCATCTCGGCCAACACTTCCCGAGAGGACACACATCACAATCAACATTTTGGTCACGGCAAAAAATTAATTTCGTCGTGGCGAAACATGACAGAGAGGCACAAACACAGAGATGGAAGCATAAAACATAGAATAAAAGCCAGCATTCAAACATAAAACTTCAACCAATTAATATACACATTCTAACTCTGCAGGCAAGACTCTCTTTAAAGACAATCCTCTTGAAGATAATCCAATCACGAATCTGAGGGAGTTTATTAAATTCAACAGTAATCCTATGCTATAAATCTAAACTAAACTACCACTACTAGCAATGCTCCTCCCCCATACTTAAATCATTTATATTCACAACATAATTATTCAAAGCTCAAAGCAAATAATTAAGGAAGGGAAAGGAATAACATGGGAATCATGGCAGCTTATGAGTTTCATCAGCTTTCCCATGCTCTTCTTTTGATTTTTCATACAGCACATGCATTGGTACAACCGGTTCAGTTGACACTTCTCTTGAATGCTCTACAAAATCTATTGAAATACCTCTCCCGAAGGTGTCATCATTGTTTATAAAGGGAAAGGATTTCTTGCACTCGTCAGTTGATCTTACAATTTGTGTGTATGGAAGTGAAAGCAGGCTATCTACTGATGCAACATGAGTGCATTTTTCAATAGTTTCACAGGAGCAAAATGGGTAATCATAGGATTTAAGAGGAATTTTCAAATCTTTATCATCAAATGATGAACATGAATGAAGATGTGAACATGACAATTCATTTTCTATTTCAAATTCAGTGCATGCATCATCAACAACAGCATCAAGACCACTAACATTCAGCAATGAATAATCCTCATGTGGGTGTTTCATAGCCTCATATATGTTGAAGTTGATCTTACTTTACCCTACTTCCATCGATATGCTTCCTCCTTTCATGCTAATAATAGTGTTAGCAGTCCTCAAGAAGGGTCTACCTAAAATCAAGGTGGACTCACTAATGGATTCTCTAGACATGTCTAGCACATAAAAGTCAGCAGGGAAAACAAAGTCTTTAATCTTTACAAGAATATCCTCAACAATCCCATCAAGGTGGTAATAGACCTATCCGCTAGTTGGAGTACTACGGATGTGGGCTTCAAGTTCTTGACCCCTAAAGCTTGATAAACCGACTTTGGCATCACATTAATCGCAGCCCCTAGATCTAACAACGCTCTCCCTATGGTAATTTTTCCTATAGTGCAAGGGATGGTGAAAGATCCTGGGTCTTGACATTTCACAAGAAGTTGTGGTTTGAATAATGCTGAAACATTTGAGCTCACTTGGACTTTTTCATTAGGTCTAAATTTCCTTTTATTTACGCATAATTCCTTGAGATATTTAGCATACTTAGGGACCTTTTTCACTAAATCAAGCAATGGTATGTTCACCTCTATTTTACTGAACAAATCATAAACCTCCTTTTCACTATCCTTTTCAATAAGCTTTCCATTCATCAATTATGAATTTGGAAAAGGGAGTTCATGAATGTTTACCTCTTTACCTTTCGATGAGGTTGAACCATACTTGTTTCTTTCCTTATTCTTACTTGTTGTCCCTTGCTCCAGAACTATTCTTTCTTCTTTTTGTTGTGGTGAGGCACTCTCTCTTCTCAGCAACAATTCTTCTTTTGTGCTCTCACTCCTATTCTCTTTTTCAGTAACGTTTGGAATCTCTTCAAATTCAATTTCTTCTTCTCTTTTTTCAAAAGTTTCTTTATCATCAAATCTCACTTGTCTCCCACTTCTCAAGTTAATTGTATTTAACCCTTTGGGGTTAATGATAGTATTTGAGGGTATGGAGCCACCACTCCTTGCTTGTTGTTCACTCAAATTGTTGGAAGTTGAGTGATGAAGGAATTCAGGTTTTCGGCCTTGGTTTCCCACTACTCCATCCTTTTCTTCAAAGAAGTGTATCTTGCATCATTCTTCAAAGAGTCCTTCTGAATAAGCGAGGCAAGCGAATTGAATTGGTTGGTGGTGGAAGCCTTCTCTTCCTTGAGTAACACTAGCATGTTTTGAAGTAATTGATTCATGTCCTCCTTTGGTGGTACACTCAAGGCTTGATGTGTATTTTGCATGTTAGAGTTGGAAGGTCCAGCTCCTACATTCCTTTAAAATCTCTGGGCATTGGCTTCTTCACCTTTCCAACTGAACTTTGGATTTGATTTCCAACCCTCATTGTATGTGTTGGAATAGGGATCCCATTTCTAGTTCAGTCTTCCTTGATACATTGCTGAAACTTCTTCGAATCGACTTGGGCACACACTTGTAATATGCATAACTAACCCACAAGTTTCACAACTCGGAGCGGCTAAGTCCATGGATGGCGGTGATCTATTAGCATTTCAATTCTTCAGCTCAGTAGTGATAGGAGACAATTGAATGTACATTTTATTCCAAAGAATCTACCTTTGATTCTAGGGTGTCCATTATTCTGTTATGAATATTTGAATGTCCAATTTTGTGGGCAGCCCTAGTGTCTCTTACACTATATTGTTGATGGTTCAAAGTCATCTTCTTGATAAGCTCCCAAGCTGCTTCAGCGGTTAAATCAATTAATGAACCTCCAGCTGCCGCGTCTAGCATTCCTTTTTCTTGGCTCTTCAATCCACCATAAAAATATTGAACCAGCTGTTCATCCAGTATTTGATGGTGAGGGCATCTTGAAAGAAGATCTTAAATCTATTCCAATAATTGTATAACGATTCATCATACTCTTGGCGTACGAAGTAGATTTCCTTCCTCATTGATAAAGTTCTTGATACTGGAAAATACTTTTCTAAAAATGCTTTCCTCAAATTTGCCTAACTTTGATAGTCATTTGCCACATGCCTTAGAAGACTCATGAACCGTTATCTTGCCTTCCCTTCCAACGATAGGTGGAAAACTTTCACACTACTTGATCAAGTGAGGCTCCAACAAGTTTCATGCTCTAGCAAATCATTGACAATGACTACAAATGGATGTATGGATCCTCTCCTGGCAAGCCATGAAATTTAGGAAGAGAGTTAATTAACAAACCCTTAATCTCAAAATTCACATCATAATTTGGGCAATCAGCAGGAAATGGATCATAATTAACATCAAAGGTTGTGGCTTCTCTTATGGTTCTTCTCCCATTATTTCCATTATTCTCCCCCATTCTTTCCTTTTCTCCATTTTCTCTGTTACCATTCCCTTGTTGATTTCCATTCCTATTTCTATTTTCTAGATTTGGTACATTTTTAGCCATTATTTCTTCTAAAGACTCTCCTAATCTATCTGATTACCCTAAACTAGACTCTCATACTTCTAAGCCTAAGTCTCTAACTACCTTGTCCTTCTCTTTTCTTTTGTTGGCCCTCCGTCTCTCCCTCAATGTTCTCTCAATTTCGGGATCAAAAGATTCAAGTTGACTCTTTCTCGGCATACAAGAGAAAAATTCAAGGCAAGAGCAAATTAACATAACTCAAAACAAATGACTCAAAAATGAATGAAAAAGGTATGTATGAGTGTATGAATGGGTGTGTATGGTTTTAGTGTATGTATGTGTTGAAATTTAGATGAATGAAGTGAATGAAGTGTGAAAAGTGGAATTTGGCCGTGGTGAGAGGTACCTGAGAGGGTATCTCTTTGTTTAGAAATACAATTTTGGTCGCGGCTAAAGTCAAATTTGGTCACGGCGCAACACACTTAGAAGAATTTCTCTGTGAAATTGAACGTGTGTCGCAGCAAAAAACGAAATTGGTCGCAGCAAAAATGCGGATTTTATGCAGAATGCATCAGAAACAGATGCAATCTACTATGCAATGCTAAGATATTCACAGGCTAATCCTATATACTATGAACAAAGATGCAAAACTAACAAACAAAAACACAATCTAATAACTATTGGCGCTTTGCTTCCCCGGCAACGGCGCTAAATTCTTGGTCCGTACTAAGCCACAAATAGTAAACTTAGGTCGCTGACTAGCCTTAAAAATGGATCAAGAATATTAATTTTGATTTCCAAGGGTTGTATAGTGACAACCCTAGGGTCGTTCTCTCCAGAAGCGAGAAGGCATACCAATAATTCTTAGCTTGGGTTTGTGTTTGTGATGCAAATGCAATCAGGGTTTGATTTAAATCATCCTATGTATCTAAACTAATTACAAAATAAACTTGTTTCTTTTTGGCATTTTTTTATCGAAGAGGAAAACAAGGCAGCTATGATAAAGAGAAACGGGTGTACGATAATGAGCACCTCTTGAAAATAAAGTGTTCCATCATAGATCACAAAGGATGAGGGAAAGTATCAGCTTTCGCACTAAGTTTTCAAAATCAAAAACCCCAACAATACGCATGGGTCCAGATCATCATAAGATGATCTCCTTCTAAATCCCCACACGACTTGGTGGGTCCGAAACAACATGAAATGAACTCCATCCCATGAAATCCCTTAAGACCACTTAGTGTGTGTACGGAAATTGTAGAGTGATAAAATCAACTCCATACATTGTTGACTCTAAAACTAAGCAATGATAGAAGAGAACAACAAGATTTCATTGAATAAACAAAATGAACTCCATTCTGCTTTGTCAATCACAAAACAACTCAATACGCAATAATCCAAGTTTGGCTCAACCGAGACCAAGCATTTACACACAAATTACAAAGTCCAACTTGGAATCCTAGTAATCTATAGTGTTACACAGATTGAAAGTAAATACTCCCCTTTCGGCACTTCAAACTCCGGCTCACTTCATCTTCAAGAGGGTAGAGATGTTCAGCTCCTCATGGGTGATGGGAATGAGCTTTGAATGGATGATGGCAGCATGATAGATGGATGGATGATGAAGTAGTGTGAAATGGTGTTAGTGTGTGAATAGGGTAAATGAAGAATGGGTTTCTCTCCTCCTTTGCTCCCTCAATGCTCTCTGTCTCCTTCTTCCTCCTCCTCTTTCGAAAATACCCTAATTCATCGTAATAAACCGTCCTGGGTTGGATCCATCAATCCGGGTTGGGTTATTTTCCTTCTGACGTAAAAATTCAGGTACTTACATGACTACTTGAACTTCTCCAGAGCTGCTTCCCTTGCCCCTTTGTAAGGAGTTCCTGAAATGAAATAGCAAATATGGTAGTATCATTTGCTCATGATGCAATTTAGGCACAATAAATCATTATTCTTGGCATATATACCCAAAATCACACTAATCCAGATTAATAACTCCTAATCTAGACTTAAGCACAAGAAGGTATGTAAGGGCTAAAATTGACTCTAAGACTCTGAGAATTCAAGTAGAAAACTAATACAAATAAAGCTCAATCAGGCATTTCATTACTTCTCATCTATAAAAGCTCCAAGCATTGATTACAGAGAATATATGAAGAAATGAACATATATATAAGCATTCAAAAGCATTCATTCTCTGGAAATCTTTTCAATATTCCTGAGCTTTATCAATTGCTATCTACTCTTTGAGAGAGTTACTTTGAGCATAACTTACTTTAAATATGTGAGAAATTCAAGGTTGGAACCTTGAATCATTTGGGCTGTGAATCTGTCAGAAAACAGAAAGTATGGGACTCTGTTTTATTACACATTATAAGGGGGAGAGTGGTTCTCCTTTATAAAGGCAGGTTGGACTTCTTTGTTGCTGATTAGTGGATTGAAATACTCAGAGGTGCTCTGAGGACTGGACGTAGGTCAGAAGGACTGAACCAATATAAGTCTCTCGTGTTCATCTTCTCTTTTCTTCACTCGATGAATTTGTTTTTAATTCAGTCATTTCCCAATTAAATTTACAATTTGACCAATTCACCCCCTCTCGATCAAATCTTGCACTAACACTAATGACACTTAGCTCCCCGGCAACGGTGACAATTTTTGATCTGGCTAATCCGAAGATTATAAAGTTTTGTCATTGTCTAGCCTTGGAAATGTATCAAAAAATAATAATTGTGATTTCCAAGGATTGCACAGGGTGCAACCCCAGGGTCGTTCTCTCCGGAGCTGAATACGTACCAACAGTTACTAGCTTGTGATTAAGTTTGGGATGCAAATCAAATCAGTTTTCGATTCAAAATTTGGTTTTTACCAAAATCCTAAATACAAAGTAAAAATTGTTTTTGGTATTTTCGAATTAAGCGGAAGCAGCAAAACAAGATTGAAGTGAAAAGGTGTGTGAATAGTGGATTTCCTCTTGAAAATGAGTAGGCCATCAAGTTCACAAAAGATTAGGGAAAGTATCGGTTTTCACACTATGTTTTATAGTCACAACCCCAACAACTCGCTGGGTCAGGAATCCCATGTAATGAACTCCATTCTATGAAACCTTTTAAAAACACTTAGTGTGCGTATAGAAATTGAAAAGTGCAAAATTCAACTCAACACATCAATGCCTTTAAATCAAGCACAATTAGGAAGATTAAAGAGAACAATGAAGATTCCATTGAATAAGTAGAGATGAGACTTCATTCTACTATGTCAAACACAAATCAACTTCAATACGCAAATAATCCAAGTTTGGCTCGACCGAGACCAAGTATCCAAGTACTAATTACAAAGTCTAACTCAGAATCCAAGTAATCAATAACATAGATAAAGATTTTAAACAAATACTCCCCTTTCGGCACTCCTAACTCGAACCGTTTTCATTCTCAAGAGGAAAGGAGTACTTAGCTACTCATTCTATACGAAAACAAGCTCCCAATAGATGGTAGAAGGCACATGGTGGATTGATGGGGATGAGATGGAGTGGAAGTAGGGTTTTGGATAGTAGAGAAATGTGTGTGTGTGTGTGTGTGTGTGTGTTTTCTGCCTCTCCTCTGCTTGCTCTTCCCGAAATTACCCTAATTAGGTCTTCTTAACAGTCCAGGATCGGGTCCAAGGAACCAGGTCAGGTTTATTTTCTATTTGGAGCAAATTCTGGTGCTGACACACGATACTTGAGGTTTCGCTATGACGAACCTCTCCAATAAACTTGAGGTTTTGCCGCGTCAAACCTCTCCCAAGAGTTCTTTGTTGGCTTGTTTGACTTTGGCCACGGCGAACTCTATTGTTCGTTGCGGCGAACTTCTCCAGAGATGTCTCCCCAAGTTCTTGATCAAGTTCCTGAAATAAAATAGCAAATATTTGCGGTATCACTTGCTCATGATGAAATTTAAGTATGGTTATATAATAATTATGGCAAATGCACCCAAAATTACACTAATCTAAATCAACAACTCTAATTCTCAAATTAAGCACAAGAAGTGTAATGAATGGGCTAAAATTGAACTAAAAACTCTGAAAAGTCAGGTGCACAAGAGGGTATAAATAATGCTCAATTAGTAAGCCACCTTAACTAACACCCTTAGCTTCATTTTATATCATTATGAAACCATTCTTGGGCCTTAAATAGCTTATAAAGTCAAAAGAAATCAAATCTAAAAAAATGACTTTTAAAAGTCAATATTCACATAATTTTGGCCCAACTTTGAAAATTCATAACTAATTCTAGAAAAATTGAAATTGAGTTGTTCCAATTTCTATTTGAAGCTTATAAGTTCCTTCATGGGGGAAAATACTCATTAGGTCATTAATTTGCCCAATTGATACAGTTTATTACACAAAGTTGCACTGTTCATGTGGTAAATTTCCATTTTCCCAGTTTTTCTGTGATTTTTCACTCACTTTGGAACATCATAACTTTTCGTACAAAACTCCAAATCTAGTGTTCTTTAGCTCATTTTAAATCGTGCAATGTAAACTATTTTTCAGGAAAAATTCAACTATTTGGAGTTCATTTACCCTGTTTCACGTCATGCCAAAATACAAGGTTTAATCAACTTTCTAACCACCTTTATCTCAAACTTACCATTTATTTTTCTCATACTTATGCATGCCCACTTTTAGACTTCATTTGATAATCATTATTCATGCATTTGGAATTAATTAGAGCAGGCTTCCACTACTCCTTAGCTATCATACATGTAGGAGTTTAGTTTACATAATTACAACCGCATTTAAATATAATTTCAAACTCACACATAACTTCATGCCTTCTTGAATCATTAATCCCTTTACTCTTACTGTTACTTGAGCTTCCACCTAAAATGCTTAGTGGGGGATAATGAGATTTTTTGAAATCCCAATAGCAAAACTTTCCAACACACTTTATAAAATTGCATAACAACTTTCAATATAAGTGAGCAACATGTACCAATTAGATGCATATGGCCATAGCACACAAAAGCACATATTCACACTTTCAATCATCATAAATTTTCAATACAAGTCATGCATAAATTCATACACATTTTCAAAGCAATTTAGCTTAAGGTTAGAGGGTTTTGCTACCTTTAGCTATTAAGCACATATTCACACTTTCAATTAAGTGTTACAATCGGTTACATCATTATTGCAAGTTGCTTTATGTTGGCAATAACGCAAAGATCGAGGTCAAAGGCAAAGGCACCTGCAAATTAGCTCTACGTGGTGGAAAGAGCTTAATCTAACATGATGTGCTTCATACACCGGATATCCAATGGAATTTAGTTTATGTACTGTGTTTGTTGAATGATGGGTTTGAGGTGAACTTTCATGACAAAAGGTGCTGACATTTTTAGCGATGATACCTTTTTATGGTTTGGCTTTCTTTTCCAGGAAAGTTCTATGCTATGAATGTTGTTGGTGATTCCAACTTGCATGACTGTTTCGTTAATTCCTCTAATATAACTGTTGGCATAATATCTGGCATGCTAGACTATAGCACATAAGTTAGAATCAAATGACAAAATGAGCAAAAGATGGTTTGCTAGGTGAACTCCAAACATGGGGATGGCCTTATGTGAAAATTGTTTAGCTGGCAAGGCAACTAGAAAATCTTTCAATATGGGAACTAGAGCTGAAAATCCATTAGATTTGTTCCATTCTAATATATGCGGTCCCATGAATGTGAGGGCAAGGCTCAGAGCTTGGTATTTCATTACCTTTACTTATGACTTTTCACGATATGGTCACGTCTATTTGATTTCACAAAAGTCTGAAGCACTGGAGTGTTTTAGACAATATATGAATGAAGTAGAAAATCAAGTAGAATATAGAATTAAAGTATTATGTACTGACTGAGGTCGTGAATACTCATCTGATCAGTTCAAAGAGCTCTGTAAAGAAAAAGAGGATAATTAGGTAACTAATTATTCCTAGCACTCAGCAACAAAAAATAGTGTCTGAAAGAAGAAATAGGACTCTTCTAGACATGATTAGTCGATGATGGCTCAAGTAAGCTTACCTATTTCATATTGGGGTAATGCTTTATTAATAGCGGCCTATATACCTAATCGTGTACCCTCAAGAGCAGTCAGTTCCACACCCTATGAACTGTGGACGAAATGTAAGCCCGATTTAAATATCTTAAGACCCTGGGGGTTGGCTGCATACGTTCACGATGATTCCCACAGGCATGGGAAATTGGGTCCAAGAGGAAAGGAATGTATCTTTATAAGATACTCAAAAGAGTCCAAAGGATACGTTTTCATTAGGGAAAACGAAGATGGAACAGTGACTGAATTGAATCAATGGATATTGCATTTGTGGAAAGTGAATTTCCTGGCAGAGGAGAAATAGATCGAATAGTATCTCTTTATGAGAGAGAAGAACAAGGTAGTGCAGATCGATTTAATGATCCCCAGTCATCTCAATATATCGATCTGAGTGGGAGATCAAAAGGCTCAGAAAGGTCTTTACCGAGACCGAAACAAAAGAAACGAAAGAGACAAGAGGTTTCTGCAAGAAGGAGTGACAGGGGAAATGTACCCAAGAAGCGCTTCCTGATAGAGGGGCAAGCACTCGTGGTTACCCCAGATGAAGATGATGAGCCACGTTCTGTATATGAAGCCTTGACGTTCCCTGCCAAGAACGAATGGAGTAAGGCAATGGAAGAAGAGATTGACTCAATGAGACAGAATCAGGTCTGGGAACTCGTTGATCTGCCAAAAGGTCGAAAGGCCATTAGGAACAAGTGGGTTCTCAAGATAAAAAGAAAAGCAGATGGATCAATTGACAAATACAAGGCACGTCTGGTAGCGAAGGGGTACACACAACAGGAAAGTATCAATTACGACGACACCTTCTTGCCTGTTATACGCTTTAATTCAACAAAGCTAATTCTGGCAATAATAAACAGTTTAGATCTGGAGTTACAACAAATGGATGTGAAAACTGCATTTCTAAACGGAGACCTGGATGAAGAAATCTATATGGAACAACCGAAAGGTCTTGTAAAGAAAGGCTCAGAGAGCATGATTTATAAGCTCAAAAGGTCCATTTATGGACTAAAGTAATCATCCAGACAGTGGTACTTGAGGTTTCATAGAGCGATAACCTCATACAATTTTGAAATGATTAAAGAAGACCACTACGTCTACATTAAGCGGTTTCATGATAACTTTATGATGTTGTTATTATATGTAGACGACATACTACTGGCCAGAAATACCCTAACTTCGATCTTAGCCGTTAAAGAATGGCTGTCGTCGAACTTTGAGATGAAAAACATGGAAGAAGCAGAGTACATGCTTGGAGTTTAAAATCCAAAGGGATCACTTAAAGAGAGTTCCATCTCTTTCATAAGAGAATTACATTAAGAAAATTCTTGAGCGATTCAACATGAGTGACTCAAATCCCTTAGACACCCCGGTAGCTACTGGAGTTAGCTTAAATCTTGAAATGTGTCCCAGACTGAGTCAACCAAGAAAAGAATGGAAAGAGTTACGCTAGTGCCGTTGGAAGTCTAATGTATGCAATGATGTGTACGAGGCCAGATATTTGCTTCGCAGTCGGACTTGTGGGCAGGTTCCAATCAAATCCTGGAGAACAACATTGGAAAGCTATGAAAAGGATTCTGCGATACTTAAAGGGCACAACGAATTATGCACTAACTTATCAAAGAAGCGAATTGTGGCTTCTTGGATTCTCCGATACTAATGTAGATGGAGACGAAGTTTAACAAAGGTTAACTTAAGGTTATACCTTCTTGCTGAATTATGGCGCCATATGTTAGAGCAGCAAGAAGCAAAGGTGCATAGCCCTACATTCTTGAAAGTTAAGTCTGTGGCCTGCACTACGGCAGTGCAGGAGGCTATATAGCTGAAGAGATTCATCGAACACCTTGGATTTGGGAATGAGAGTACAATCCTATGTTGTATACTGTGATAACACTGCAGCCATAGCCTACACGAAAGACCCAAAATATCATAGCAAGACAAAGCATATTGATATTAAGTATAACTTTGTGAGAGATTATGTAGCACAGAAAGTGATTAATGTACAACACATTTTGACTAAGAGTATGGTCGCAGATCCCCTGACCAAACTAATAGCTAGAGAAGTGTTTGATAAACATGTAAGAGCAATTGGTATGCGCAAAATGTAATGTTACAGACACTGTGTATTGAATTTATAATTGAAGTATGCAATTTTTCATCATTGATTTATGTGTCTATGTACAAGTATACAATATCTAGTATGTCGTACATGCATGTGAGGTAGGCTCTCTCACACGAGCTACCGCCTTTAATACTCAGGAGGAGTATGCAAAGATAAGACACTTGTATTCACCAGTAAGGCAGCAGGAATGCTGATATGGTAGAGAAGAAATACAAATCGTATCGCCTCGGCAACTGTGTAGCATGTCGGGATGAGATCCAATATATATAACTATAAAACATGGATCGAATCATGGGAAACGGCTCCCATGATGCCTGTTACCAGAAACAAATTCTTCAATACAGATGTCATGTGAGAATGAGATATAGAAGAATTTGGGTTTAGATGTTGAGAACATCTAGACTAAAAGCCTGTACGGTGTTGATAGTAAGTATTAAAATGACGAACGCTCTTATAGTATAAGAGAAACACTGTAGCATGTGATTCATGCCACATGTGTTATAGAACCGCAAAAGGGAAGCAAGTGAATGGATCCCTGCTTCGTTGCTGTGTGAGTCCCAAGAAATTAATATTTCTACTTATGTCCTTTGACTTTGACATTATCATGGAGGTATACTTCAATGACTGCTACCTTAACATACATCCTACTATCATGATAGATGCGATACAAGGTACTATGTTAGGAAAGTGATTGATTTATATCAAAATGATATATGGGTGAAAGGAAGATTACCTGATAAATACACAACTATGCTGGTGTCTGTAACATGTCCCTTATGATATCAACTTGGAGATTTCATAAGTGTGGATGCCACGTATACAAGAAAGACGATCTAAGTCTTATGTTGACTTGAGAGGGATTAGATTTGTCAAAGTGAAAGTGTATTTTGGTTAAATCTAGGACATATGAGGCATAATAACCAGATTCAAGCTACATGAAGAAAGATTGTCTTGTGCTGGTCCTGTGAAAGGGATTTCTAGTACAAACATGTAAAAGACATCATGCCCATGCGGTCACGGCAAATCACCTAGTATGAAAGGAAGAAGAGAGAAGGATGAGGTCCAAGTCTCATAATCCACCAAGTGTGAGTGGGAAATGTTGGAATATGGGCCACCCTTGATGGATTAGGCCCAAGTCCGTGGGCTAGGTCAAATGCGTAAACCTAAACCCTAGTGGGAAGTTATAATAAGAGGGGGGAAGAGGCTCCCCAAAGGCGGCAGATACAATGCATAGAGAAAACAAGTTTTCTCTCTTCCCTTTTCTCTTGCAGAGAATCCTCTCATCTCATCTCCCCTTGCCTTCAGTGTTTTTGCTGTGTCTTATATTTGGATACATGCTTGTGATTCGAGTTCCACGTGGGTATCTGCAGATTCATCATTCGGCATCTCCAGGTACGCCCGAAATCCTTCAGTAGAGATATATTATTCAGGTACTCTGAACCCAAGACTCTGAAAGCTATATAAAGGGGCATTCTCAACCTGCCCAATCTCACATCCTTGTGTGCGTTACTTTAAGATACTCTGAACCCAAGACTCAGAAACACAAAGATTGATCATCTTCTTCATCATAATCAAGAGATGATGTCAACCTGCAGCAGTTTCATGTCTCATCAATCTCCCACTGTACTTGACTTACATTCATCTTTTTCTCAACGTCTTTCATCGGAGGCCATCTGCCTTATCGCTCAAGATCTGTTCCTATTCCATCATAGTCATCAGGTATGTAACTTGTTTATACTGTGGCAGACACCTATCTTGGTGTGTTATAGATTTACACACACTCTCTCCCCCACAGTGATTGTACTTTATTTATCATTTTTTACCAACCTTTTAAAAATTGTATCGTAAAAGCTTGCAAGTGATTAGTTTCATTTTGTCTTTCTTTAAGATTTCTGAAAGATTGCGTAAGCTTGTTTCGTCACTGAATGTGGCTCAAATTATTTGGTAATCAACTTTCACACTTTTCACCGATTTGCCTTTAATTTTTTTAAATATTTGAAACTACTCATCCTAACTCTTCTTTAAAAAAACAAATCAAATTATTTAGGTTTAGAAAATTCATAGATGCATGGAAAAGTTCTGAACAAGTTCCTCAAACTCCTAAAGAAATATCAGAGCTCATCATCAAGGCTCTTGAAGAACATCCAAAGGATGAAGTCAAGGTTTGGTTCTTTAATGAAAATACAATGTCCCTTATCTCTTCTTTGATTCCATGGAAAAAAGTTAATAAAATTAACCAAAACAAGATGTGCTTGTTTTCTCAGAATAATTTTTCTTTTTACCGTTCAGAACATGTAACCACAAACATTTTCAAACTAGCTTTTCTGCTTCTGTTTATCATTTTAAAATGAAATTGTTCCGAAAACATAACATTAAACATGCCCATATATATGTACTAAAGTTTTTTTTTATGTTTAATCTAATAGGAATTATTGCTTTTCTATGGTCTTCCTCTGCCACACAACACATATGCAAATGATGAACCTCTGAATCCTTACCTGAAGGAGTCAAACTTGAACTCCATACCTTACCAGTCTGAACCACGTTTTTTTATTATATAATGTGATATTTTATTCTAATATTTCTATTTTTATTTTGTTACACATCAAACTTGCATTCAATATCTTAATCTTATTTATGATGCATCAAGTACCTCCTAATGGTACTTTTTAGTTACATCAAGCACCGTAATCTTATTTGTGGTTTAGGTTGTTGAAAGCATTATAATTAAGATTACACAAAAGCCCCTCTCTCGCATATGATATCCCTATTGCAAGCAAAGCATTGCAATTAAGATTACAAAAAAATAATTCATTTATTATTTCATTAATTTTACAATCCAAAATCTTAGTCATTATATTATGATGGATACTCATGTCATATAATGTGATACAATAACCGTTTATGTCAGAGCATCCCATGTTCTTGAAGCAAGCCTCAAAAGAAAACAAGCTCAAGCCTTAAGGAATTACGCAGAGGCCGATGCTCTTGATCAAATAATCAATTCTGAACACTGGTATGTATCATCACAATATCTTCGTCAGCTCTCAAATTGGATGTGTTCGCGATTCTCTGGTCATCATAATCAACTCTGATAGAGTTCATTCCGATCTGTTGTATTTTGCAGTGTCATTAAGTTTCAAAATGAGGAATTTTTTGGGCACAGGTATCATTTTCGTCTAAGGTAATAATGGAATATATGTTAGAGTAAATTACATTGCCCGCTCCTCTGTTTTGTTTTGATTTCATAGATCTCTTTTCTATTTTGTAAACTCATGTGGATCTCTCTTAAATTTAAAATCATTGGTACACATTCTATTTTTTTTTTTTGGTTCGAAGGAATGCCAAGATTCGAGTACGTGACTGATTGGTGAGATTAAAATCACTCACCATCAAGCCAAAATGCTCAATGGCTGGTACACATTCTATTTTTGAGAATCCAAATAACCCTTTTTTCTATAAGCATAGGAGAGCAAGGCCCTGTAATGAAATCAAAATAGAGGGATGGTTAGAGTATTGTTTTGCTTTATAAATCATTAAAATATTATTGTTATTATGCTATATAGTTAATTAGTTGTACATTGAGGTGTATCCTGAATTGAAATTAGGCACATCGACGTACCGGAGAGTAAGATGGCGTACGGCAAGGAAGCGACAAATGAATTAATTAAGATCGTGTAAGGAAAATGCTTGAGGGTCCATGTATATGATGTAGACCATTATGGACGTTTGGTTGGAGACATCCATTGCGGTGACATTTCTGTTCAGGTATTTTCACCTTTGCACCCATGTTATGTAGCTTGGTTACGTTAATTAATACAAGTCACTAAATTAACTTCACTCTTTGATTTTTTTATTAATTAATAAGGAATTGTTGCTCAAGAAAGGGTGCGCATGGTTCTATCCTCATTATGACAAGAGAGAAAAATTAAAAAATGTAAGTGAGATGAAGCTTATATCTTTATATATATATATGTTTTTTTTAGTTTTGTTAGCATGTTTTAAAACATAATGCGTTGTGTTGCAGTTGGAAGAAGAAGCTAAAGTGAACTAGGTTGGATTGTGGCCGTTTCCCAACCCTGAGAAGCCATGGGACTGAAGAAAGAAGCAACGGAATGCGATGCCACCAAGATTACGTAACAGAATTCGCACTTATGGAACTGATGTTTCAAATTCAAGGATTTGCGAGTATATACTTTGACGTGAGAAATTATATATGCATGTATTTATGAAAAAATTTCATTTCAATACCTATCTCTTCTGTTGATTGTACTAAATTCTTGTAATGAATATTTGGAATGTTAAAGTGATATCAATCAAAAGGAATTTTTATTTCTTGAAAAGCTGAAAATTCCATTGGGCAAAGAAAAGGTCTTTCCTGTGATGTTATTGCCATCTGGGTCAAATTATACTTCATGGCTGTACAACAAGCCAGTGATCTTTGATGAGCCATGGACAACAAATTAAAGCTAAGTCATAGTCTAATTTATTTGAGAATGGAATCCCAAACCCGAGCCAATGTGAACGTCTCCACCTCCCTTTATTTTTAAGGTTACATCCTCACTAAAAGTTTCACTACCAACAGAATTCCTTCATGCATACACACTTCCGTCTTTACTTGAGGAACCATCAACTGATCATTGATTCCTAAAGATGGCTATACACTTTTCCGGACTAAGCTACAAGACATAACCATGAACTATGTTTTGACACCACCTTCTCTCTGTTTTTTAATTACAAGGAATATTATTAAATGTGATATTGTTATTGAAAATCTTAACATTAAAGTTTCACTAGTTCATGCCTATTGACAAAACATAGTTTAAATTTGTTATGGATTTAATCCTACGCTATTCTACAACCTCTTACAATTACCACAAAATATATATTATACAAACCCTACAAATTGTATATACTTCATTATAGATAATAAATTCATGAACTCAATTTATTCAGGTCTCCCTTTTGCCTCAATTCAAACACTATTATTATTCTTGTGTTTCTTATTTTCTGAATTCTCAATCTCTGTTTTGTTTATAAATGAAAGGTTCAGAGACTTGATCCCTTCTAGCTCAGGATCATGCAAGAAGTTAATAATTTAATATCATCAACCCTCCTAAATGCAATTGAAATCCTGTAGAAAGGGGAGCAAAGGTCTCAAAACACAATACAAAACAACAACAACAACAACAACAACAACAACTTGTTGGTTTTTTTGTTGATATATTTCTAGATGATACTCGATAGAAGATAGATAAACCAGGTCAAACCACTACATCCTCTTTTTTAATCAAAGCTGACTACATCTTTACATATGATTTGGCTTGCTCCACCCATAACTTATAAAAGCCAATTTATCTAAGAGTTATATATATATTTTTTTTAAAAAATGAAATTTTGGTTGGGACAAATGGGATAAAATGTTTAGAAATATGAGCTCCATTGCCAATGAAAATAAACACAGCTCTACATTATCAAAAATGGTAATAAATTGGTAGAGATTTTTTATTCTTATTATTCTTCATGATTATTTTGATAAGTTATTCTAACTCTAATACCACAAGGGTAAGCGCCACTAGTTGGAATGGTAGTATCATTATTTTTGATAATACATGTTTATTGTATCCATATTTCACATGTTCTTTATCTTAGATTTGTAATTTGCTAATTTTTATATAATCATTTTCATGTGCATCCCTAATCCACTTGGATGAAAGTAAGAAAATGTTATGGGATTCATGTGAATCATTTTTTGTGTTCACCGTTCATAGCTAAACACAAATTATTTTTTTTAGTCTTTCCTTAATGAGTGCCTCATGTGAAAACTGTTTTCAACCTAAACTTAAATCATTTGAAAGCAACTTTCGTGTGTGTTAACAAATTTAGAACATCATTTGTTAATGACTGAGTTTTAATTTCAAACCATTTTTGCACAACCATTAAAGGGGATTTCTCAATCTGACTACTCCAATTCTTGCAACAACAAACCATTTTTTTTGTAGAATCCCATGCACTACTGTTTATGCCTTTGTAGGGTTTGACTCTTCAGTCCTTGCATCTTCAAAAAGACATCTAAAGCTTATTGCTTCATTTTGGCATTTCATCATTATTCTTTTTGTTTATCTTCAACTTAATCCCATGTCCCATTTCCCATATCAATCATGCATCTTAGATTCTACAGCTACTCTAGCAATTTAGTTCACTCTATATAAAGTGGCTATCTAATGTACTAAAGCTATCACTGTGAAGTTGAAGAACAAGTGTAAAATCTGAAGATTATGTTCATGAAGCAGGAAAAAATCATTTGCTTTGGGTAGATCTGATATAAAGGTCTAGGATTTTACACATGTTAACTTTGAACAGAATGTATTGAACTGATTAAAGAACATAATGATTTGATTCTAGGTAGATCTGATACATTTCAAGAAGCTTACATTTGAACATTATGAACTAATCTGATTGGAGCGATGAAAGGTCTCTTACATTAGCATTTTTCATTTTAGTGGCTACCGATTTGTTTTGAATCAATTCGAAACTGTAATTGTTTTTCATAAAAGTTGTAAATCCCCATGTAAATGCACAGAGTTGAAGCTAGTAGTAATGCATGTGGAGAGGATACATAATAATCATCTTCATATTCCGCACATTCATCCTCAGCATAAGGAGTTTCATAGAACTTTGCTGCATTTTTTAAAAATCTAGATAAATATATAATAGATAAACAAAGAATGAAAAATGCTTCACTATTCACTTCGGTATATCTGTCACTTAGTATGATTTTTCTTAAAAATTCAAATCCTCATGGGAAGGAGTGAAGCTATTTCATCAATCAGAAAAAAGATAAATGTATTACTATTACCAATCCTGGACCTGTAGGCTATCTGTCTAGGAGATACATAACAGTTATCATCATCAGCAGCAGCAGCATGTGAGGTTTCACATTCTTTTTCCAGAGATAATAAAATTTAGAATTAAGTGATTTTATAAGATCAATGCACAAATTACATTACAAATGGGGGGGAATTAACGAACAAACGTCAACCCAGTGACTCCCTCGACTAGGGAATTCTGAAGCGAGACCCAAGCCAGGGTAAGATTTATTTGAAAACCAAAGCGATGTGAATGAGAGAGAGGGAGAACAGAAATTCCGGTGAATATCGTTTTGGCAGATTTCACAGCTTGGTGAAACTGCAAGTCCTCATCTTTTGAACGCACCTCATTTGTCAGGAGGCGGTTTCGTAGGCAAAGCCAAGTGAAAACTTTACATCTTTGAGGAACCTTCAATTTCCACATCCTCTTCCATAGAGAGCAATCAATCTTGCTGTCATTTTGTCGGAAACTATCATAGGCTGATCTGTTTCAGAAAGTACTTGAGGATGACCACCTCCATACTGGTACATCCACCTCGTTCATCATCGACACAACAGTGTTTGCAATACTAAGCAGTGCATGCTCTGGTAAGAGGGGCCCAGAGAGATTGATCTTCCACCCTCCCCTTTCACTGATATAATATGACGCTACATGATGCATCCATGCAGTTGGCACCTCCCTAGTTGTGACCTCAGTGAGTGAGTTTGCCTATATTCTCAAGCCAAAGGTCTTATGCCAAAACCGAATCACATGACCATTGCCAATGTGCCACTTCAATCCACCTTGCACCTCATCCCATTTATTCTTTATTCCACCCCAAGTGTACGCAAGCCAACCCTTTTTTGGTTTATATATCATTCCCCACATCCGTATTTCCCCTAACAAACCTGACCCAGAGAGCATCTCTACGTTTGACCATTGCCCATCATCATGAAAGCATCGTTCTGTACTCTAGCCTTGCGTGATCTGAGACCCCATCCTCTTTCTCCTCGCAAACATCATCCCATGATCTCCATTCGGTTCGAACTGCAAGAAGGGGTCAGTTAGTTTCCTAATTTTTGACCTCTTCTAGCTCCCGTGTTAAATTTTATTTTATGAATGAAGTAGGAAAAACCAATTTATTCTTTTATTGTTCACTTACTATTTTTCAAGATATTTTACCCAAAAAATTGGATGTTGTTTATTTGTTGGCCAGGATTTAGTAGTAGATAGTAAATTTTGATAAGAGATGGTAAGATTTAATAGTGGATCAAATACTTCATCTTTGAGAATACCGAAAGGATTGCCATTAATGTCATACAAGAGTTTACATAAAACTAATAATTTAAAATTTGTTAAAAAATGTTAGACTGTGGGTATGCATTTAATAGGTTGTATTATTTGATTAAAATATTTAACTAATTCAATATTATAAATTAATAAGGGATTTAATTTACATATATTGAGATATTATATTACATCAATATTATGGATTAAATTAACATTTAATCCGATATATTAAATATATCACAAAGTTTTAAATAAAATTAAATAATATGCATTATATCTTATTATATATGATATGGAGACATGACAATAAATTGATAAAAATATTTTATTCTTATTATTTTACATGAATATTTTGATAAGTTATTTTGGCTCTGATACCACAAGGTAAGTCTGGTACCACAAGGGTAAGTGCTTAACCTTGTGGTATCAGACCCAAATGTTATGATTGGATTCTAAGAATGGGAAAAACTATAAAGAGAGGAGGAAATGTATTGGCACACTTCTCTCCTGAAGGCCACATGTCATTCTTTGCTATTCCAAACCCATGAGTATGGTCTTAATGCCATAAGTGGACTAGTATGTGTCTCAATTATCATTTTAAACTTTCAGTTTAAATGGTATCGATAACTTATATTTGTAAAGTTATTCAAAATAACTTATTTAAATAATCAAACATAAGTTAAACATGTTGTAGAAACAATGTAATATTTGTTGTATCGATATTTCATTTATTTTTTGTCTTAAATTTTTGATTTACTAATTTCTTTTATATAATCATTTTGGTGTTCACCGTTCACAGCTAAACATGAAAATTATTTTTGTATTCTTTCCTTATTATGTTCCTCATGTAAAAAATGTTTTCGACCTCAGTTTAAAAAATAGCAACTTTTGTATGTGATAATAAATTCATAACATTATTTATTAATGATTGAATTTTAATTTCAAACCATTTTTGTACAAACATTATTTGTCTACAAGGGGCATTCTCAATCTGACTAATCTCCAATTCTTACAGCAACAAACCATTTTTTTTTTGCAGAAACCCATGCACCATTGTTTATGTCTTTGTAGGGTTTGACTCCACTCCTTACATCTAGGGATGGGAAAGCAGGCCAGCCAAACTAACGGGTTGCATTGACTATCAACAAGATATTAAATAATTTGTAGGGTTTGACTGAAAGGCAATCCTTAAATAATTTTTTGTAGGGTTTGACTCCTTTCCTTAAATAATTTTTTCTTTTTTACCTAGTTTTTTCTATAATATTGTTAATTATATTATTCTCTTTCTCATCCTATTAATAAATTTTCAATAATTTCCTGCAAATAGAATTTAATTTAATTTTCTTAGACTCATATTCCCCTCGTTACACTAAGTACAGAAAATTCGGAAAGAATTTTTAGAAATGAAAAAGGGCTAGAGTATGAGGGAAATTTGTAGGAATTTTTCATGCCCTAAAGTCAAATTGGACACCGGAAACATGTCTCACAATGTTTCGTTGGAATCGAGGAATCCTGACAAATTACGAGGAAGCCCAGGAGTATTTTGGGAATAAGAGGATGCCATACTCATGAGGAAAAATAAGGAGATGAGATGAGGAAGAAAATATCTCCAGAAAATTAGACAAAGGATTTACCGAAGAAAAGTTCGTTTACCGGAGTTAAATAGTAACTAAAGCAAGTAACTCGATGGTAATGGGTAAAAATGATTTAATTAGCCTAACTAAGTCATTAAGGGAGTAGTTGAGAGCATTAATTACAGCTTGTTGACTAACCACAAGAGCTTGACAAGTGATGCAATCTCAAGTATCCAAGGAGAAAACTTAGTGATTAAGTTTAAATCTCCGCCCTTCATGCAAATTCAAGAGAGATATTAAAATACAAATACTAAGTCATTAAGGGAGTAGTTGAGGTAACAAAAAGTTGCAAACTCTTCTTTAAGTAGTAAAAGATATCTTGATGGTTTTTGTTGGTTGTTTGGATGATTCTAAAAATTATGGGAAGCTCAATATTGAGGGGAGTTTCTGCCCAAATTTCGTTGTCCAAGAGGGAAGATGTATTTGAGTGGTTAGTTGCATGGAAAGTGATTGGGAAGTAAGAATACACAAGTATACAGGAACAAACTTTACAAAATCCAACTTTCCTCCATTTTTGATGATTCACGGCACCTAAGGGAATAAATAGAAGGAATGTGCTTTTGATAATTTTGATACTTCCATGGCTTTAGAATAAAGTTTTTGTAGGGTAAAAGTAAGAAAAGGACTTTGGAAGCATTGAAAGTCAAAAGAACAAGTTTCCAAAGTTTAAGGGTCTTTAAAGGGCGATAGGAGTTCTACTGCATTTTTGCAAGTTTTCTTGCATTATGATGTTTAGAAATTCATGAGTATATTATTACATGATCTTTAGGAGATCAAGAAGCCAAAGAGCTAGTGGGAAAAGGTTATCAAGAGAACTTTAAAAGTTCAAGAGGAGGAAGCAAAACCCTCTAACCTTAAGCTTTATTGCTTTTGAAATGTGTTGAACGAGGCATGACTTGTTTAGAAATTTATGATGATGAAAGTGTGAATATGTGCTATTATATGCTATGGCCATTTGATTGCTCCATGTTGCACTTTTATGAATTCACACTTGTATGAAAAGTTGTCATGCTATTGTATAACTTGTGTTAGAAAGTTTTACTATTGGGATTTTCCAAAATCTTATTATCCCCCACTAACCAATGTAGGTGAAAGCTCAAACAAAGGTAAGGACAAAGTGGTGGATGCATAAAGAAAGCTTTATGTTGTGCCTTTGGTTGATGGAAGATGTGTACGTGCTTTAAAGTTTAAGTTGAGCATTTGTTGGCATGTAAACATAAACCTCTACATGATAACTAGTGGATATGTGAGATCTGCATGCTTAATACTATTTAAAGTTAGACAAGATAGGAATGCTGCAAAAGGAAATAAAAAATCAAAAGAGGTTTCATAAGATTTTACAAGAAAAATCAAGCTTTCAAGTCATTCAACAGCCCAAGAAACTGATCTGTTTTGAGTGGAGAGGAAAAATAGCAAATAAACTCCGTTTTACCTTTAACTTTCTAGTTACATACTACACATCCTAAGCTTTAAAACAATACAAAGTTTGTGAAATTTGGATGTGTACAATAAGAGATCTGATTTTCCAAAGTTAAGGGAAAATCTAGAAAAACAGAAAGTGACCATTTGAACCGTACTTGTTCACAGAATAAACTGATTCAAATTGCCAAGGATTTGGGCCATCAAGTATTTTTCCCATGTAGGTCACTTAATAAGCTTAATTTATAATTTGGAACCACTCCATTTCTATTTTTCTAGAATTAGTTATGGATTTTTAAATTTGGATCAGAAATCTGAAAAATGGACCAGTGAATAGTAACTCAGTTTTTTAAATTTTCAAGTTCGTCTTTTGGTCAATTTAAGTTATATAAGGCCTAAGAGTGGTTCAAGAGGGATCTATTATGAAGCTTATAGGGGAAAACGAGAGTTGTCACACTTCATTGTCTCAGAATTGTATGGAAATTTCCAATCTTGCTCAGTTTTGCTTGAAGATTCAAAAAATGGTGTTAGTTCATGAAAATTCATCCATTTGCATCAAAAAGGTGCCCCCGAGTTTTTTTGGCCTGTTTTGGTCAAAGGGAAGAATGAAGTCTCTTCACTGTCTCATAATTGTATTGAAACTTCCTCTCTTACTCAGTTTTGCATGAGGATTCTAGAAACGTGGTTAGTTCTTCAAAATTCATCCATTTGTGTAAAAAGGGTGCCACCATGTGTTTCTGGCCTGTTTTACTCAAAAAGAAGAATGAAGAATCTTCACTATCTCAGAATCGCATGGAAGCATCCTCTCTCACTCAGTTTGCATCAGGATTCAAAAAATGTGGTTAGTTCTTGAAAATTCTTCCATTTGTGGAAAACAGTGGTCACAGTGTGCTTTTGGCCTATTCGATTAAAAGGAAGACTGTCTCGAAATTGCATAATTGCACAGAAACTTCCTCTATTGCTCAGCTTTACTTGAGCATTCAAGAAATGTGATTAGTTCATGAAAATTCATCCATTTGCATAAAAAATGAGCCACCGTGTTAGTTTTGCCCTGTTTTGGTCAAAAGAAAGAATGAAGACTCTTCACTATCTCAGAATTGCATGGAAACTTCCTCTCTTGTTCAATTTTGCATGAGGATTCATGAAATATGGTTAGTTCATGAAATTCATCCATTTTGCATAAAAAATGAGCCACATTGTGTTTCTAGCCTGTTTTGGTCAAAAGAAAGCGTAAAGACTCTTCATTGTCTCAGAATTGCATGCAAAACTTCCTCTCTTGCTCAGTTTTGAATGAGAATTTGTCACACACCTTAACTAACCTTCTTGGCTTCATTTTATGGTGATTTGGAACCATTTTTTGGCCTTAAGTGACTTAGAATAACCAAAGAATGAAAAAAATAAAAAAATTCAATTTTTTGGTTACTGTTCACGTCACTATTCATAAATTGTTGGCTCAACATTGAAAATTCATAACTAATTCTAGAAAAATCAAAATCAAGTGGTTCCAATTTCTATTTGAAGCTTCTAAGATCCTCTACACGGAAAAAATACTCATTGTATCTGGAACTTGCCCATTCATAAGATTCACTATTCATTTGGTAAATTTCCATTTTTCCAGGTTTTTCTTTGATTTTTCTCAAACTTTGAAAGATGATAACTCTTTGCACAAAAATCAAATCTAGAGATCTTTGGAAACTTTTAAAGCTTGTAATATGAAGTATTTTTCTGGAAAATTTCAACTTATTTGGAATTTATTAGCCATACTTTACATCAGCCTGAAGTTAGGGTTTTGGTAAACTTCCTATCCTCTATGAAATTCACCATTTTATTTTCTTCCCTTTTTCATGCTTGTTTGCTTTCTTTCCTTACTCATAATGAAACATGCATTAATCTATATGTAAAGCATGCTTTTACCTCTTCTTGGACACCATCTATGTAGTGGTTTAATTTATACAACCACATACAAACTTGAACTCAAAGTATCATTACAAATACATACTCAAAACGTCATCAAAGTGCCACATAAACTTGCTTCATGCATCATTAATCTTGTCCTTACCGTTTGATGATCTCCCACCTAAAAATAGTCAGTGGAAAGAATGAGATTTCATTGAAATCCCAATAGCAAGGTTTACTACCATACATAAAAAAATGCATGACATTCTTTAAGTGAATGTGTTCAACAAATCAAAATGTGTAACAAGAACATATCGATGCTTATAACCATAGCATAATATTACTTATATACACACACTTCATTATTATGATAATCATCAACAAGTCATGCATATTTTCAAAATCATTTCACAACAATAGTAATTAAAGTTAGAAAACTTTGCTACCTTCAGTTCTAAATTTTTCTTGGCACTTTGAAGTTTTCTTGATCACTTGAGAAATTATTTCCTGGTACCAAACACTTGCCTAAATAATTCACAAATTATTGCCATTAAACATATGCCATTACTAAAGCAAAAATCACTTTAAAACTCCATTAAACTTCCGCTTGAATTCTCTTGATTCCTAGAGTGTTT
>JANTPZ010017095.1:0-15311 GCA_025593235.1 Vachellia pachyceras | reverse complement strand
AAGATTGTTTTAATTGGTGACTCCGCTGTTGGGAAATCAAACTTGCTTGCCAGATTTGCCAGGGATGAGTTTTATTCGAACTCAAAGTCGACTATAGGGGTTGAGTTCCAAACTCAGAAAATGGATATCAATGGAAAGGAAATTAAAGCCCAAATTTGGGACACAGCGGGGCAGGAGAGGTTCAGAGCTGTTACATCTGCATATTACAGGGGTGCAGTCGGAGCACTTCTGGTGTATGATATTAGCAGGCGCCAAACATTTGATAGCATTGGCAGATGGCTTAATGAACTTCACAGTAAGAATTGCAGTTATCACTTCTGTTTTGACCTTTTTAACCCTCTGTCACTAGTAAGCTGCTATTATTATTATTATTTATTCAATTATAATGGAATCACTGGCACAATGTTAAAACGGGGTTCCGGTGCTACAGTATCAATGAAAGAATATAATAACTCCATTCACCGCATCTCACCAGTTATTAAAAGATTTTGGGCATAATCAGAAAACTTTAATCAAAACCAAGGGAGTGAAATGTACTGACGAAAAGGAACAATAAGACCCATGCTTCATTTTATTGCCCTCCATTCCTTTGAGTAATTTTTTTTAAAAAAGGTAGATCAATACTAAATCCAGTGTCCTAATCTTAAGGGAGCCTTTATGAAATCTCTTTGGTTTGATGTATATTTTTTTGTTAGGTTTTTAGTTTAGCAGATTCTTAACTTGTCAAAAACTCAAAATATTTATTATTGATACAATGTTGTCAAACATATACGTAATTAGGAATTCACAACTCTCTCAGTACCTTCAATATGCAACTCTATTGTCCTTTCTTTACAACTCCTCAGGTTGTGCCAAAAGCTTTCCTTGCAACTTCTTTGATAGCCAAATAGCAAAACTTGATTAAAGAGCATATGGAAGGGGAAAACTAGCTTAGAATGGAACATCAGCTTAACAATAATACTAACTTGCTAACTGATCTAACCACATCTAACTTATTTAGTTACAGCTGTTACCTCTTTCTCCATATCAATCATACTTAGCCTAGGTATAAGTGAATGAAAGGAACCAGGTGTGAAAAGCTTGGGGGGGGTTGTGTATCTGCCTGCTGATCAGATGAGTTGAGAGAGAGAGAGAGAGAGTAGATAAGCACAAGGTGAGAGTGAGGGGCAAATCAGCGAGAAAATGGGGGCAGTAGAGAAATCAATGCAAGTTGCCGTATTAGGGTCATTGAATCCCTTCACGTTGGTCAGATGTTGATGGAAAATACAAACCCTTTTCCTTTAGATGCCATGTTCTATCTGAGAATTTGATGAGGTGTTTGTTGGTGCAGGGGAATGAAAGGGAAGTTGGAGCATGTATATCAACCATACTCTTAGATGGAAGTGAATGAAAGGTACCTTTGGCAAAGGTTTGGTATTTATATCTGCCAGCTGATCAAACGAGCTGATAGGAAGCATATAAGCAACCTTAGCTTGCACCTTCTCCCTAACTAAGTGGCATTTATTCTCTACTTGCTTAGTCCTTTCATGAAAGCTAGGATTGGTTGCTATTCATTGTGCTGATTGATTATCACCTTAGAGAAGTACAGGGTGAGTGAGTCATATGTAAATTAGTGAGAGCAACTGCCGTATATCATCTCCTTAAGAAGATGATATTTGGGCTTGATCCAAAAAGACAATCGAGTTACTAAATTACTAGTACAACAGCCAGTTGACCATTCAGTCGCTGACTCACTGAGTCCCTTCAGCCATCGGTCTCTCTGACTTTGATGGAAAATGCAAAGGTGTCTCGCACTTCTTTCACCATGAGCAGTAGTCCTTCATGGTTCCATGCATATCCTTCTTTTCTTCTGAGTTCCTCCTATGCTGTCTTCATAAGAACCTTTTCCCTTTCAAACTCCACTGTTAAGATCTAAAGCTGCTCTGTATCCATTTCCCACAGTCCTAAGAAAAAAGTTGGCTATGATAGCATTGTTACAAAGAAAGTACAGAGGGATGGTAGGAAAAATGGAAGATAGAAGAAACAATAGAGAAGATAGAAATAGATAGGGTTGAGGGAGAAGGAATAGAAGAGTTCACTTCTTATTATGGCAAAAACTAACTACAAAACTACGAAAGCCATCCATATATATAGCCATGGTCACCACCCTTCTTTTGTCACTAACTGCTTCTACCTTGCATTTATGTTGGCTGTCTTGTTTGTTTATGTTTTTACGTGCATATTTATGGGTGTGGTTCTTTGTTATTGGCTCATTATAGGTCACTTTTTTGTTTTTTTGCTTTCTTCAAAAAGATTTATTCACACTTCACAGTAGTTGAGTTTTAGATGGGATGAAGAGGATTAAACGGGCCTTTCTATTATTTAACAGCTCATTCTGATATGAATGTTGTCACAATACTTGTTGGGAACAAGTCAGATCTCAATGATGCCAGGGAGGTGTCTACCGTTGAAGGCAAGGCCCTAGCTGAGGCGGAGGGTTTGTTCTTCGTGGAGACATCAGCCCTTGATTCATCAAACGTGGCGGCTGCTTTCCAGACAGTTGTGAAAGAGATTTACAACATTTTAAGTCGGAAGGTTATGAAATCTCAAGAGCTGCGGAAAGAAGATGCTGTCGCTGTTGGGAATGGAAAGACTGTTGTTCTATCAGGGGAAGAGAACTCAGAAGCAGTTGTGGAGCCGAAGAAAGGTTGTTGCTCGTCGTAAGGCTTGAATTAATATAATTATTCAGCCAACGATGAATAGGCAATTTTAGCACTGAAGACTGTGAGTTTCAGATCAGGAATTGTAAATGGCCTGAAGGACAATTACAGAAATGACAAGGCTTGAGAGAATTTGACTTCGATTTTTTATAAACCAAAAGGATAAATTCAATGTATTTGGTACCATGGAATTGGGGTGGGTGGATATGGAAATGGAAATCATTTTCATGATAGATCTTGTTTGGTACAATGGAATTGGCTTCCATGAGAAAGCCAATTCAATCAAAATGCATGGTCAATTCTATGAGGTAAGGTGTGAAATTGGACAAAAATGCATGGAATTCATTTTAAATCCACAAAACAATTAAAAAAAGATTTTTTGAATTTTAAAGGGTTTTTAGGTCCTTTCATATAAAAATACATATCTCATTTCCTTGACATACCAAACATACTATTAAACTGCATTTCCATTTTCAATTTCATATCTATTTCCATATCCATCAAAATGAATTACGCGTACTAAACGAGCCCTTGTGGTGTTTGCTGGGATTTCAAAATGTTTCACAGATTTTTTGAGAAATATTCTGATCCTAATATTAGTACTTTTTATTTATATATATGATTAAATTTAATTGTGATTGTTAGTAATATTAGATAGCCTTTTCCATATATTTTTGAAATACATACAAATTTCCGTTTGCAAATAAAAGGTCTTGCTAGACTTTAGTCTTTTTTTTGTCATTTTATTAAAATAAATGCACAATTTTTTAGTAAATTATAAGTTACTTTTTCAAATTTTGTTGAAAATATATTAGCTTCCTTTATTTTTTTTTATAAAATTTGTTTTATTTTAAATATAATTTTTATAAGATATTTTTGAATTCAACATGAATATAAAACAACAAAACTTGTATGCTTGGCATCCTATTCTCCACTTGACCACTTCTATAATTAAAGTCATTTTTCTACTTAACTTCAGCCTAACACTGTTTAGGGGAATAAGGTGCTGTTAATTAAAACTAAAATCTTAAAGATCCCCGATTCCTTTAAATCCTAGCAGGCCTGGATTTCTATCATGGGTGAAGTGTTGGTCACGCTGAGATTGATGTACCACAGGAACATTTGCATAACGCACGCCATTGAGCTTTGAACGCATTAGTGAGATCCAATGGCATTTGATTTCATTTGTTTTTGATGAATTTGCCGTTTCCTAACCAGCCAATCACCACTTGCTTGGCGGGAAGATGGGTGGATAAGTAGTGACAGAAGAGATGGGATGGGTTTAGACGGTGTGATGAGAGCTGGAGATGACCTTTTTTGCAGGTTGACACAGATTCATCGGAAGTTGAGATGAAATTGAATTCGCTGATTTTAAAGATGAACATTAAATATTTGTGAGTTTTTTTGCTCAAAAAGATTTTAATTTTTAAGTTTAACTCAAATTAAATTAGCGGTGTTAAGTGAGAGTTGATGACTAGATTACTTAGATGTAAAAAAAAAAGCAATGGACATGTCATTATATGATTGGGTGATTGGATGTTTATCCGAGCAAGTCTACAAGGTCTCCATTGTAAAATGATATCTCGTTTTCAACGATTAAATATAGTCTCTACATTCCTTTTTTTTTTTAAATATTCTCTCCATTCCTTGTTATAAAAAGTCTACGAGTTTCATCTGGTGTAAAATGATGTCTCATTTTCAACGCTTAAATATAGTCTCTCCATTCCTTTTTTTTGTTTTGGTGAATAGTCACAATACCTTGTTATAAACCTAATTCATAGGTATCAATAAAAAAATTTTAAAGTATTAAATTTATCCTAAAATTTGATTGATTTTCAATATTATAATTATTAACTACATCAAAGTTCAACATATTAATTCCTATGCTCACACCACCCTTATTAAATATGAGCATATATGAAAACATATTTAATGTTTATTGAAATTATTAAAGGATTTTATAAAAAGAATTAAAAAAAACTTATTAAAAAGACTCCTATAAAAAGGAGCCAGGTCAGTAACAAATCATCCATTAAGGTTAAAAGGTATTTTGATAAAGAGCTTAAAATTAGATTAAAGTTTGTTGTTTGCGTTTAGGGTAGGGTTAGATATATTCCAAAGATCAAAGAGTTTTTTAAAAAGTAATGATTAAAATAATTTCAATCATTTCTAACTTATGCCATCCTCCTAACAATTTGAATGGAACATCTATAATCATTTGTTATTGCGTATACAAGCACCAAATTATGATATTATTTGAATCGACCAAACCATCTCATATCAATATTATCAAGAGAAAATTGGGAATAAGGGTCTGATGGCAAAGACATTTAGAAAAAGAACTCAGCATTCTAAACTAAAAGCATGAAAGAAAATGCAAGCCAAAATGTTGAACATGAAAGACTGGTCGTGGATGATGTTAAAAATATGCAGACTATTTTCAATATTCTGCAACTTAACGTGTATTTCTGCACATTTGCTTAAGTATTTTTTTTTATTGGAGGCATGCTCTTTTTAAAAAAATATATATATTTTTGTAGTTAGATTTCAATTTGCATCTAATAACTTAATTTGATACGACGGATTTGAAGGGGAGGGGAGAGTTTTTACTCCCTTCTCCTTATTTTGGAGGAGTTAAAATTTTCCCTTCCCCCTCCAACCTTACCCAAAATTAGGAGAATTTAAAGGGGGTCATTCCCCTTCGACTTCGACCGCGCACACAAACACACTCAACTCACTTGCAGCATCACTTCACGTCCTCACCTTTTGGCTTGACAAGTGAATTAGGACGGGCTGTGACATGCTCGTTGCATTTGCATGGAAGATCGAAGACATCTTACATCAGCTTTATAATTCCATTAAACGTTTGTATCCAAAAAAAAAAAATAATTCCATTATACGTGCTTGTTTGAAAACACCGTTTCCCCAACTGTACACGCAAATCAAGATAAAACCATCTTAAAATCCATAAAACCATCTTGAAATCCGCAAAATACCTCAGCATCTGTAAATTTCTTTTTCCCAACAGAATTCCCAAACACTATATTGTTTTGAGATGGTTGGAATGCAAAACGTAATTAGAGCTTTTAGTCAAAATTTTATTGGGATAAATGTAAACCGAAAGGCGAGGTTACGTGTAACGAAAAGTCAGCATGAAAAAAAATAAAGGAAACAATGTATTAAAAAGTTGGCAATATGATTAAAAAATGGAAGATATTAAATCAGAATACTCAAAAAATGTTAATTGGAATCTATGTAATGATAAATCATACAATAAATAGTTAATTCTTCGTATAGTATAATTGTACTACCTTGACTCCTAAATATAAGATATAGTTTACACTACAATTATATATTATATTTAGGATCATATTGTGTAAAATCCTTTGTTGGGCCAAACACATTCTTTTATTAAAGATAATCATGTTTAATATATTGTTAGGCATTAAACATGAACACATTTATCTTAACTAGAATTCTAACCTTAGCATTAGACGAATGAAACAATAAATCATTCATGAGCAACACGAATGACTTGCTTACCAACATTCTTGCCAGAAAAAAGGCCCGCAAGAGCAGCAGGAGCACTAGCTAAACCTTCACTTACGTCTTCAACGTACACAATCTTGCCCTGTTTGTAATAACCTATAACATGTTCCAGAAAGCGTGGGTACAAGTGCACGTAATCACTTTGCAGAAAACCCTGCATCCTGATGCGCCTCGTTATAAGACTATACAAATTATGAATCCCCTTGGGATTAGAGAGGCTATGCTCAGACACCATCCCACAAACGGCAATCCTACCGTGAATTCTCATGTTAAGAAGAGCTGCATCAAGCATTTCGCCGCCAACATTATCGAAGTAGATATCAATGCCTCGTGGGAAATACCTGTCAAGCGAGCAAAGAAAGCAAAAGGCATGTCCTTCAGTTTTCACGGTAAAAATTGCTTGTACAAGTTACGTTCTTTCGAGAATTTTACATCATCAATTTTAAGCTCACCTTTTTAAAGCTGCATTCAAGTCTTGTTCTTCTTTGTAGTTAAATGCTTCATCGAATCCAAGTTTATTTTTAAGAAGATCGACCTAATAAGACATTAAACGGGAAAATATATTATTTTGAATATGATTTGGGGGGAGTAGCATCGATTCAAAGAATAATTAGCGAAACTGACTTTTTGGTTTGAGCCAGCACTTCCAACGACATAGCACCCATGCAACTTAGCAAGCTGGCCTACAAGTTGACCGACAGCACCCGAAGCTGCTGACACAAACACATGCTCTCCTTTGCTGGGGGAGCAGACCTCATAGAATCCTGCATAAGCAGTGAAACCTGGCATACCTACATGATAGAAAAGATGAAATGGCAGATACATTAGTTACCAAAACCGGTCTATTGGATTACCTGATGATGACATCAAAGGGAAATTATAGAACAAGTACAGATGATTAGAATATAGTCTACTTTCATAAGAAGGAACAAAGAAATCCTGCTCAGCGAGAAAAAAGAGGGTATTCAAGGTCTTAAAAATGCTACCATAAAATAGATAATTGAACCCATAGGCAAATCTCAATAAATCATATTCCTTAAGAAAACAAAGAAATAAAAAAGAAAAGACAGGAAAGGAAAGAAGTTGAAATGCTAAATTGTTTCGCCCAACAAATCAGTGACTTGACAAAAAGGAAGGCTTAAAAACCCGAAGAACTTAGCTATAAAAAAATTGAATAAATTATATATTTACTTAGGCACTTGCATTGACCAAAGCCAATATAGATGGGCAATTAAAATTTATTTCAAGTTTGAAAAGACAGACTGAATCAATATATCATCAGTTGATTCAGTGGTTTAACAGAATAAAGTAGAATTTACATGCGTGCATATGCATATGTATGTATGAAAGGTAGGAAAATCATAGACACAAAGTCATCTATTTGCAAAAGAATCCAAGAGAATTATAAGGCGGCAATTTATATTAACCCCGGAGAGTGCCATACCAAGAAGACCCACACGGTACGAGAGAGGAATATCATCTAGCTGAATTTTTCTCAACTCCTCAGTCTTTTTTATCAAACTGTATTCTTCCCAGCCTGTCAACCCCGAAATTAAATCACCAGGCTTAAAATTTGGATCATCAGAATGTACAACTCTGGATACACCGAATCCCTCAACGACCTTCAACAAAATACATGAACACAGAGCAATTAGCAGACAAATATTCCCAAAAAGAAAAGGCATATTCACAGTAATTATATCATAACCGACGACTCAAAGCAGTCTGCGATAAAGAATTTTATCATTGGAAACTTTTAAGGAGAGAGTAAATATATCCAAGGCTGCTTTTGTTTGTCCTCAAAATTTCATTCCTATGTATTCTTTTCTTTACTTTTTCATGAGGAAATAACTCCTGGCTCCTTGAAAGATACATCACTTCTCAATGTGAATATTCTACTAGTAATTTTCTAAAGCAAATGCCATCTTTATTTTCCTTCGTTAGTTTGGCTTGGCATTGCGTACCGCACATGCTATATGCTTAATAACCAACAATGTGGACTAGAGGAATGCAAAAGGATTTCCGAATTTAATTGAAAAACTTATAGGAGTATAATAATGGAATCAAGAACTGCAACGTATTTTTCAAGGACCAGACAAACAAGCATTTTGATTCACTGCCAACTCACCGCAATAGGCGATGCGCAAGTAAAGAAGTTGTGATTTTCTACCTTTTTTTTATAACAAAATTTTTTGGAAAAAGGGTTGGGCTCACCCTTAATCCAAGGGCAAGGCGAACCTCCCTTCCTCTAAGGTGCTGTCAATCACCCTCAGGTGTTTACTTAAACACTCAAGAGCTATAAAGCCTCCCTAAGTGCCGCGACTGGAGCCACAACAAAATGGCACTCCTAAGTATCAAGCCCACTCCATGTATGAGAGTTTATGATGCCTTCGCGAGTTGAACCCACAAAACGATGGGTGTGGTTTTCTACCTTTTGTAACTTGCTGGAAAGGTACTGAAATTATAGATAAGTTTAGTTGAATATATTTTATTATTGTGTATATAATTATATATGTTCTCTTGTATATTGTTGTAATAACCCATAGAGGGACATCTATCAGTGTATTATTTGTTCCCCATCTATAAATAGTATTGCACAGTGGTAGAGGCACCTCATTCAAGAGCCTCTTGATTATTTCACTATTGTGACTTGGTATCAGAGTCCATAATCAGAAATCACAACCTCTATTGGAAACACCACCACATCACCACCAAACCCCACTCCTTTGGCAGTGTTTGAAAACCCCCCACTATATTATCACCTCCATCACTCACACAAGACTCTATTATCACCTCTGTTCTTGTAACTTTGACACCTGTCTCATTCGCACCCATTTCCTTTTTTCATGCTACCCTATTTATTATGTGCTGCCGTCCTTGTCTACTTTTCCTTTCTTCCATCACTCAGTTGCCGGCCTCACACTCAAACCTCACCCTCAATCTTATATGCTCTTCCATCTAATAGCACTCATACACATCCATTAACACCTCTTCCGTTCTCCGTCTCACCACCACCACCTTTCTCTACCTCATCACCCTTTGTCCCTCACCCTTACCTGTTGAGCAATCCTTTCCCACTAGCCTCACCATACCTAAACACTCACCAATCACCAAGTGTCCTTTCAAGACCAATTCCCCTCTTAAGCTCTTTGAATCAAGTGAGCTCCGTCAAGTTGGACAGAGACAACTTCATTACATAGGAGTCAACTATTATGCCCATTATACAGGGGCATCGCTTAGAAGGTTACCTTCTGGGAATTGTAAAAGCACCTCCAGAGTATGTGCTTCATGTAGCTGAATAGGTGCTTCCCAATCCAGCATATGATGACTGGCAAGCAACTGGCCAAACTCTTCTTGGTTAGTTATTCAGCGCAATGTCTATTGGACTCACATCACAAATGACTCACTGCAAGACAGCTTCAAACCTTTAGAAGTTAGTCAAGGAGTTCGTTGGAGCAAATACTAAAGCACGGGTCACATTTCTCAAAAGGAAATTTCAATGCACCCGAAAAGGAATGGGAAGATGTGAGAATATTTATAAAAAATGAAGTCCATCTCTAACCCTTGCTGGTTCTCCTTTATCTCTTTCTGATCTAATAACTTAGACTCTTGCAAGACTTGATGCTGAGTACACGCCCATTGTGGTTATGCTCTCGGAGAAAGATAATATTAGCTGGGTTGACCCTCAATCCAAACTTCTTACCTACGAATCAAGAATGGAGCAACTTCAATCTGTCTCACAAACTAATATATCTATTGCCTTTGCCAATCTGTCTTTCCAAAGCAATACTCATAATCAACAATGTTCAACCTACCCTAGCAACTGGCGTGGTAGAGGTGGACGTCGAGGAAGAGGCAGAGCAGGTCGCCAATTTGGAGGAAGGAAAACTAACTAGAAAAATAAGTTCTGCCATCTCTATGAGAAATTTGGTCATGAGGTTCTTTCGCGTTACTGATAGGATCCTAAATTACCATTATCATTATTTAATTAGTCAAGTCAGTTAGTCAGTTGGTTTACTTAGTCCATTATAATGATAGGATCCTAAATATATTAGTGGCGTAGGATTAGGAAATCAGTTGTTGACTAATTATTCATTATTTATTTTCATTATGGCAAGAGTCAGTTATGTATCAGTTACTAGGGTAGTCATGTGTCTGTCCACTAGTAACCCACAGGTCCCAGGTTCAGCTACCTATGAGGTTTAAGCAAGATACTTGCTTGTGCTCACAGATAGTCTTTGTTAAAAAAAAATTAGTGTCGCTCCCCCCAAATCTTGGTTTCAGAGAACACTGTTAGAGCCACCCGTTTGATTCCAATGGTGAAGTTGAAGCGTTGGAGGCAACGGCTGCGAGCACTCATCCCATAGTAAAAAATAACCGGTTTGCAGGCCACAAGGCTCAGTTCGACGTGATTGATGTGCTGGTAGAGATAGCACGTCGCCATCCATCGCCCGTCGCTATGTAACCCACTAAACAGACTCAACTACTCCTCAGCAGTGCTTTAAGTATGGTTTAGGACTCTATCATTACTCCCTTCCCCAATATCGCCTTGTCCACAAGGCGTGAACAAGGAACTAGAATAGAGCTTGCTCATCCTTTGGAAGGATCTTCACTGGAAGCAGAGCGGATGATTTCATCTTGGGCTCGGGTTGGATCCTCAATTTAGGCTCTGATACCAAATGATAAGCTCCCAGGATCTAGGTAACTCACCAATCTCTCTTACTCTCCCTCTCAGCAAGAATCTCGCCAAAGATGAGTATAGAAGCCTTAGAGAATCTCTTAACAATATTGAACTTCTCATTCATTCCTTACATTGGATTACCAAGGCCCAGATATTTATAACCACAGATATACAACTAACTCCCTATGATAACTACCCATAACTGATGCCCCACTATGCCACTAACGGAAGTACGGTTTAGGACTCTATTATTACTCCCTTCCCCAAAATCGCCTTGTCCACAAGGCGTGAACGAGGAACCAGAATAGAGCTTGCTCGTCCTCTGGAAGGATCTTCACTGGGAGCAGAATGGATGATTTCATCTTAAGCTCGGGTTGGATCCTTAATTGGGTTGGGCCGGTTTGGGTAAGCGCATGATTTGAAGCCCTGGTACTGCAACTTCTTATTGAGCTCAATCGCAAGGCTGGACGCTCGATAGACGGTATGCACGATGAGTAGACAACGGGCGACGCTCAATCTTTCCTATTCTCTCTATTAAGCAAGCATCTCACTTAATGGATGAATGAATGAACTAATGTCTTACCAGAGCTGCTGTTTGTGTTCTCGGCAATCCCATTGTCCAGCGTTGGCGTTATCATTTTGTCCAGTGATTAGGATCCAGAAATCGCGTTTCGTCACTGGTTGCCTTACACGACGTTGGAGTTCCCGAAAAGAGAGAGAGAGAGAGAGAGAGAGAGTCGAGTCGCATGGCAAATCCCCGTTCCAACACCGACAGCTGCGTCGTCTGTTCTGTTTGTGCCAGTCCAGTCCCCTTCGCCATCAACGCCGCTTCTTGCTCCAAGCGTGTCGCCCGTCGTCTGCTCATCGTGCGTACCGTCTATCGAGCATCCAGCCTTATGCTTGAGCTCAAGAAGAAGTTGCATTACCGGGGCTCCAAATCATGCGCTTACCCGAACAGGCCCAGCCCCATTGAGGATCCAACCCGAGCCCAAGATGAAATCATCCGCTCTGCTCCCAGTGAAGATCCTTCCAGAGGACGAGCAAGCTCCATTCTGGTTCCTCGTTCACGCCTTGTGGAAAGGGGATTTTGGGGAAGGGAGTAATGATAGAGTCCTAAACCATACTTAAAGCACCGCTGAGGAGTAGTTGAGTCTGTTAATTAGTTATTTATTTATCGAGTTTGTTTTAATTTAATTAATTAGTATTATTGTTAAGTGTGTTACCAAGAAAGTAGGAGATCATGGGTTAGTGAAGAGAGTTAGTTATGCAATTATGAGTTAGTGGGGTAATGGATGAAATTAGTTAGAGGCAGTTGCATCTTTTCTTCTATAAATATCTTAGGTTGTATTCCAGATGGGGACATGGATGAATGAATGAATGAGAAGTTAAATATTGTTCAGAGATTCTTTAAGGCTTCTATAATCATCTTTGGCGAGATTCTTGCTGAGAGGGAGAGTAGGAGAGATTTGTAAGCTACCTAGATTCTGGATACTTATCAATTACCATCAATATGATAAAAACTAAAAGGGACCAAGAAAAATGAAGGTGGAAATGCATCTGCCTATGTTGCAACTCCATAAACCACCACAGACCCAGCTTGGTATCTGGATTCTGGTGCTACTCACCATGTCACTCACTCATCAGACAATGTTGAGCCCAATGGAACCAATCCAGGTAAATCTTCCTTATTTGTTGGAAATGGTGCTTCTATTGATGTTGTGAAAATTGGGAACTCTAAATTGATGTATGACAACGCTTTAGAAACTCTTTGAATAATGTGCTTGTTGCTCTTAAGATTGCTAAGAATTTTATTAGTGGGTATAAACTAACTAATGATAATGAAAATGTGTTTGCTTAACTTCGCTCACATGGGTGTTTTGTGGAGGACAAGGCTAAGCGTAAGATTTAGCTTCAAGGGACCGCTACTAGAGGATCAACACCTGGACTATATAGAATCAACAATGAAGTAGTTCCTGCTGTAAACTTGTCTTTTGCAAACTGTGTCTAGTAAAATTAGTTCAATGTTGGACAAGAAATTACATTATTCTATTTTTCTTACTGTTTTAGAAATTTAACATAGGAAACTTGGTCACCCAAGTAAAGATGTTTTGAGAAGAGTCCTTAGAGATTGTGATGCCACTTTGAATATGAATGAAGAATTTTCTTTCTGTGAATCTTGTCAATTCAATAAATCTCAGTATCCCATTTTAGAATTCCTTGTCTCGTCCCTCCCACCCATTGGACTTGATCCATACTAATTTATGGGGACCTTCCCCAATTAAATCAACTACTGGTTATAGATATTATATCAACTTCTTGGATGATCACAATAGACATACTTGGCTATACCCACGGCGAACCAAAGATGAAGCATTGGCAGCCTTCAAACATTTCAAGTCTATGGCTAAAAATCAACTTGAACGAAAAATTAAAATAGTTCAAAGCGATTGGGGTGGAGAGTTTAGAGTTTTTCAGTCCTTGCTTGATGAACATAGAATTATTTTTAGGCACTCCTGCCCTTACACATCCTCACAAAATGGTAGAGTTTGGATGCGCTCAAAGTGTTTGGATGCGCTTGCTACCCTGCCTTAGACCATACAACAATAATAAGCTTCAGTTTCACAGCACTAAATGTGTTTTTCTTGGCTATAGTGGATCACATAAAGGCTACAAATGTCTAAGTTCCACTGGTCGAATTTATATTTCACACCATGTCATTTTTAATGAGACTGATTTTCCATTCACTACTGGTTTTCTTAATTGGAGATAGCCACAACAGGAGGAATTGATAAACTTTACAAGTATCTCTCCTGCTCATAGTGATATTGTGTAGCAAAGTATGGACAACAACAACTGTCTCTTCTCAACCAACCAGTGAAGTAGATAGAATAATTCCACCTCTAAATATTGTTGCAGCAAGTAATGGAGGTTCCTATAGTTCTCCCGTTGAGAGAGAACATGACCAGGCATTTGAACAGAACATTGAAAAGGATCCTCTGCATACACACAACTTCATTGAGTCTGAGTCACCTGCACCAACAGACTCGGTGTATCCTGAACAACCTCAATAGCAACAAAATGATCAAATAGCTGAAGCTAATTTACAAACATCTACCGAACTACAGTCAAGTCAAAATGTTCATCCCATGCAAACCCTCAGTAAAAAGGGAATTTTTCAACCAAAGGTGCCCTACATTGGGCTCACTCAATCTCATCAAATTGTACCTGCTACAACAAAGGAGGCCTTAAATTTACCTCTATGGAGACAAGCGATGATCAAAGAGTTTACAGCACTGTAAAAAAACTCAACTTGGAGTCTTGTCCCTAGACCTTTAGATCTGAAAGTGGTTGAAAATAAATGGTTGTTCAAGCCTAAATTCAATGCAGATGGAGTGCTTACTAAGAGAAAGGCCAGATTAGTTGCTAAGGGATTTCAACAAATAGAAGGGATTGACTTCTACGACACATTTAGCCCTGTTATTAAAGCATCCACAATCAGGATTATTTTAACCATTGCAGTGGCATTTAATTGGGATATTAAATAGCTTGATATCAATAACGCCTTTTTGAGTGGTTTCCTTTTTGAACCGATCTACATGGAACAAACAAAAGGGTTTATTGACCCCTCCAAGCCCAACTATGTATTCAAACTGTCCAAAGCTCTCTATAGGCTAAAACAAGCCCACGAGCTTGGTTTGATTGACTTTGGTGTGTCTTACTAAGCTAGGGATTCACTAATTCCCAAAGTGACATATCTTTGTTTATATACTCTGATAAGATGCAAGTTATGATGATTTTGATATTTGATCAGGGTAGCAATCCTCACAGTCTCAACTGTTTCACCAAAAGGTTGCAGAACATATTCTCTCTTAAAGACCTTGATTCCCTTCATTATTTCTTAGGAATTGAGGTATATAGAGACAAATCTGGTTTATATCTCACACAGGGAAAATACATTACTAATATATTTGAGAGGTTTCAGATGAGTAACGCTTCAGGATGTCAAACACCTATGGCCGCCCATAAGTCCCTTTCTGCTCATTCAAGTGAACAATTGCTGATCCATCGGAATATAGAAGTGCAGTAGGTGCACTGCAGTATCTTTGCAAAACATTAGTTTCAGCATTAGCAAGCTAAGTGAATTCTTGTCTCAACCAACCGCTGAACGCTAATCAGCAGTAAAGAGGGTGTTGAGATATCTGAGAGGAACCACTTATCATGGTATCCACATCAAACCTACACAACTCCTGGATATAATTGCACATTCTGATGCAGATTGGGCCTCTTGCCTGGATGATAGGCGGTCTGTTGGTGGGTATTGTGTATTTCTAGGGGATACTCTTGTTATTGGTCCTCCAAGAAGCAAAGCGTGGTGGCAAGAT